>JAUZNC010057771.1:0-12302 GCA_034780395.1 Vannuccia rotundouncinata | reverse complement strand
TTCAAATTATTTAACCAACCACAACTCTGGATTTGCCATACACGCGATGCAACATACTTTAGTATAGAAATATTTTATATGTACAATCTAGTTCTATATATAATATACAATATCTATGTTTTTTAGAGTTTCATTACACACTTATTTTTTTTATTTTTGTAAATATACATTTTTATTTTATTTATTACTTGTAGTTCTATTAAGTAGTGCATTAAATATCTTATTCTTTATTTTAATAATTGTGTGAATCAGAGCAATATGTTGGCTGGGACGACTGGGGATCCGCGACTCCCGACTGCAATGGAAGTAAGGGTGGTCCCGGTGCGGTATCTTTAATGTCACCTAACAGTGGCGCGGCACAACAGATGCGACCTTACCATCAACAGGGTGGTGGACAACGTGTAATGCCGCCTGCACAGTTAAACCCGGAGCAGGAATTTTTTAAGGAAATTGAACCAAAAGTGGCTAAGACAAAAAAGGTTTGCAACTTCTTTTTTATATCCAAATACTTGTTCAAACATACTTTGGCTTTGTCTTTATCAGCACTATATCGGACATGACAGTCCCCGGCAATCATCTTCCAAATTCGCAGTTCAGGAAAACCTGCCCTTTAATGACCCGGTAGGCCTGGCAACTACATGAATTCTTGTTATTGTATCCTCTAAAATAAGTCTACTCTTGAATTCAGACGGCGGAACTTGGCGCCTGGAATGAGAATGAAGGCTGGGACATCGACGAACACGCGGTGAGAGTGCCTTCCATTGGAGCCGTACGTCTCTCTTGACTTGACACGTTGAGTTTCTAGTTACCATGCCAACCATGTATTCATGACGTAATTGTTTGTAGCCGGCAAACCGTTTGGGCATTGAAGCAATATCGTCTGTTATTTGTGCTAAATAGGTTGGCCGGTCAATTCGTGGTTTTTATAATAATATATTTTTATACTGTGCACCTCTACACTTTATTGTTTTATTGGCTGTCGATGTCATGACGTACGTAAATTACTTAATGTCTGGTTCATGTCAACGGAATAATTTTTTTTTTCAAAAATTTTGTTTGTATTTGTAGTGCAACTTATATCATTATTTTTCCGTGCTTTTAATACAATACTTAGATACCTGTATAGGTATTTAGATTCATATTTATTATAATCATAATATGTTTAAATGCTGCATTATTTTTTAAAACAAAAACAACCTCACCAGATGTGTTCAAGTTATTAGTTTTGAGGAATTTCCTGACTGCTAAAGTGACACATTTGCTCTAACTGAAACCATGACCATTATGTGAATTGCCGAATCCGTTTTCGTTGTTTTTTACAAGGATTTCTTATATAAAAAAACTTTGAAGAAAAAGGTCCGATATTGCATATTCTTCTCTGTAAAAACATACGGATTCATGTGTTGCTACTATACTACCCAATGAATTAATTTGTAGTGTCCTATCTTTTTTGTGTACTATCTGTTTTTGGTGGGACATGTAATCTATATGTAGTTTACATGGATTTGAAAGCTTTATCTGATATTATTGTACTATACGTAAAATTTTAATTTTGTTCTGTCTTTTGAAATGTAAATATTACATTTAACATAATTTTATTAATAGATTTTCATTTGAAATGACATTTAAGCGATCAATATATATATATATATAAATGCGGTTATGTAAATATTTGATGATAAAATTATATTACTTTGGCTTCATTTATATATTAGCTAAAACTACTAAAGTTATTGTCGATTGGAATTAATGAACTACATAATCTTAATACACATTTGAAATATCTTAAGAGTCTTCTTTTAAGTGAATTACGTGGTATATCTATCTAAACAATTATTTGTTTTTATGTTTATGATTACTTATTTTGTAACGAAACATTATAAACTTTTAAATTGAAATAAAAAATTGGCCTCTTAAACTAGAATAAATGATTTCATATTAAGGTACAGTGTTATATGTAGCGGGTTTGTGTTTTAAATTGAGATGAGTGGGTTTATCAATTACAGCCTTGACCTCGATATATATGTGACAGCAATCGTATCTTTCACTCCCTTCCGCCATTCTCCTTCCGTGTTTTGTTTCGATCACCTCTGGCATTCTCAAACATGATATGTAAGTTTTATGGTTCTTTTATTTCAAATATTCCTCACATGTCGAATCGTTATATTCCATCGATGGAGATTTATGAATGAATAATTCTTCATAGACAAACTTTAATTCTAGGAAAGATGTATGCCACAAATTGAAATAAATTGCTCAATAGAACAAGAATCAACAGCATATCAAATGACTTGCCAATTTACTCTACTGATAAGCAAGCATTGTATATTTAACTACAGTTTAATTTTGTGGGAACAGAGGTGTGCTCCGTATAAGAAAATGAAATTAAGCTACATATATATTTAACAACAGTTAAATTTTGTGTGTACAGAGGCGTGCTCCGTATGTGAAAATGAAATTAGGCTACATATAGAATGGTGTATTTTAGAATAGATTTTTTATTCATGTCCTAATATTTAAAAAAAATAATAAAACTCGTCATTAGAGTGTCTTTTTGAGAACTTAAGTTAAAATTATACTTTAATATATTATATAATATATACTAAAAGCTCAAACACGAATTTTGTTCAATATATTATTTTTATTATATTTAATTTAAAATAAAAAATATAAAACAATATTGTTAACAAGGTGTTCAAAAAAATATTTTTGATTCTGGAAACATTAATGAATTGTTTGTTTTAATAGTTAATATTGTTTATTTATAATCGTAATAAAATTTGTATAAAAATTTGTTTTATAAAGTTTATATATTTTTTTGCTATTGCGTTATAAATTTGACCTTGACTTTTATAAATGAAGTAATAAAATTTCACTATACTAAACTTATTATCGTAAACTTTATTATTATATTTAAATTTTGTAATATATATTTGGCTTTATAATTAAATAAAAAGTAATTGATAGAATTTACAGGCAGTGATAAAGGTCATTAGTTTACCGCAAATATCAAACTAGCGAATTTTTGTTATCGTGTAGCTTTTCTTGTGAGTAAAAATGGAAATGCCATGGATTGATGTTCATAGCATCACTGATCGTGATGAACTCGTACACGTGGCTCGACTGGCCGAGCAAGCTGAAAGATATGATGATATGGCTACAGCAATGAAGAAGGTAACAGAAAAAGGTACTGAGCTACAAAACGAAGAGAGAAATTTGTTGTCAGTCGCTTACAAAAACGTGGTTGGGGCCAGACGTTCATCTTGGAGAGTAATTTCAAGTATTGAACAAAAAACTGAAGGAAACGAAAGGAAGCAAAAGTTTGCTAATGATTATCGACTTAAAATTGAAAAAGAATTAAATGATATCTGCAATGATGTTTTGGTGAGATTGCCAATATTATTTCAATATTATCAATTAACAAGCTCTTTCCTTTAACTCTGCTCAATATAAAATCAAGTATCTGTATATTACAGTGTTTATATTTCTTTTTAAAAGTCACGGATGCATATGAACCATGTTTTATTCTATGTTTTATAACCAGCCTTGACAGTTCATTAATATGCACTTTTAATATATTTTATTATACATAACATAGATAGACTATAGAATATTTAGTATATAGAAATATAATTATTAATATTATAGGTTATGTGCCAGCCTGCATTTATTGTCTTTTGCATGTGACATTTTATTGACAATAAAAAATCAAAATATTTAATAATATGATTTGTGTCATGACTCATTGTATCATTTATTTCATGTAGTAGGATGGATAAATAATGTTTCAATGATTTGTGGTATATAGTATGAAGAATGGTATGGGTAATCTTTTACTTTACATTTGTGAATTTAAATTCATGGATAGAAGGCTTACAATAACATAGCAAACTGGTACCATGGTGTGTACACCCATTCAGTATTAATTTAATAGGAGAACTTTGTAGACCTGGCTGATAAGGAGTGCACACACAGAATGTTGAGAATATATGGATGTGAGGGAAACAAAAATTTGCAGGTAGTTTGGTACCACTTGGTACCCCAGTTAGTACTCTAGTTACCTCCATGAGTTTGTCTGGTGTAACTTGATTGCACATAAACTAAATCCTTTTCACCATTTTACACTTATAATCAATGATATTTACTTGTTTTAATGATTTTCAATTCATACTTGACACAATTACATTTTTGGATTTTTTTTACAAATGTAAAGTATAAACTTACCAATGCTTACTTTTAATACATGTTATAGTACAAAACAATTCTGTTTTAAAATGGATATTATGTGTATTTTTGTAGATTCTATTACTTTTTCTTTGTTATTTACAATATAATATCAACTGCTTGTTTCAAACTTGACCCAGAATGCATCCAAATGTTAACTCAATTACCTCTACCAAAATCATTGAAGGAGACACAGCTTATTGGAGACTATTAATTATATATCAGATATTTTTAAATATACCCATACTAATACTTATCAATTGAATAAAATGTAATTTAATAAAAAGAAATTTTTCTTGGGAGATCTGTCCAAGAAGGATTTTGTCCAAGGATTCATAATTAGTACAGTGCTGGTGTGGCCTGCGTTTTATAATGCTGAGTGTTATTTGCAAAATTTCTGCATTATGCATTATTATTCTAAAACCCAGCATTATTTTTATCTATTGATCACAAAAATATTTTTAGTAATAATTAGGTAGGGTCCAAATCTGAGGTTTTAGACTATGTAAACATTACTACTAGTATACTAATTTAGTATACTAGTAGTAATGTTTACATAGTCTAAAACGTCAGATTAGAAGTAGATATAGTAATACTGATGTTTCACTTTGCAAGGATCAGTGCAGTAACCAGCTATGAGGCATTATTTTTATCTATTGATCACAAAAAATATTTTTAGTAATAATTAGGTAGGGTCCAAATCTGAGGTTTTAGACTATGTAAACATTACTACTAGTATACTAATTTAGTATACATTACTACTAGTATACTAATTTAGTATACTAGTAGTAATGTTTACATAGTCTAAAACATCAGATTAGAAGTAGATATAGTAATACTGATGTTTCACTTTGCAAGGATCAGTGCAGTAACCAGCTATGAGGCATTCAGACAGCTACCTTAAAACAATCAAAATAATATGACATTTTTAGGAAAATGTGTTTTTTAGGGTTTGCAAGTTTGCACCCATCCCCACAAGATCCACCTCCACAAAATCCTCCTTTTTAGGGGTCATCTCCAAATTAAAGTGATGCACCATTGATTTATTTGATGTTTATATTATAATTAAAACAGTTTTTGTCTAGATTATTTCTAATGATAACAAATTTTATCCTTTATAATTAACCTTTTAAACCCAGGTATGCAAATTAATTTTTACTGGCATGCTATGTTTATCTTTAAATATTAAATAAGACAATTCCTGTATTTTAAATGGCTATATATTTGATGTCATGTTTATTGGCATATCTGCCATTCAATCCTTGCCTTGTAATCAATTCTTTTGTAGAGCTAAAATGTTTTATATAAACATATATTACTTAGCATTTATTAGGTATTCAGTATATGTTATAGGCATAAATGATATCTATTTAGGTGGGTATAATATAAATATGAACTATTTAGAACTATAAACCATTTAAAATATATACAAATAAAATGTTTGAAGATTTAGGGAAATTATGTGTAGTTCCTATATTCTTATAATAAACTGATACAATTATTAGCATTTGCATTATTATTTACAGTATTTTTTATGCTATATAAATTTATACATTTTCTAAAATAGTTTTTTTACACTATTTCATTTTATTTGTATTGTAAAGTATCAACATGCATAACATTATGACAATTGGGTTTAGGTATATAGCACAAATAGTCCAAATATGAAAAAGGCAACAAACATTTATTTGAATTATAACACAGTATATTACATCAATATAGCACCTAAGTTAAGGTTATTTACAGAATAATTACATAAAGAATGGGAAGACTCCAGAAATGAGAGTGGACAGACAAAGGGAGACATCTATCTAGCAACAGTATATGATACAGTCAATCTACTGTAAGGGTTGGTGAGTTCACCAACAGGCTTCTTAGCAAAGGCCAGACTGATCAAGACACTCCATAACAATAACACCATCCAAGTTAGTCAATTACTGTGATCCCTAATAGAACATTGTTGAGATTGTTCTATTAGGGATCTGAGATAGGCTATCTGGAGAATGATTGGAGCAGGACCTTGCAAAAGATGGTGGCCAAAATTTTTGTTAGCTCTAACAAAAATATTTTCTGATTTTTGCTAACATATATATTAGCCTAGCAGCTAGCACCCTCCACATACAAGGAATGAGATCCCAACTTTGACCCCCTTATAATTGTAGATAAATAAAGTCAATCTTTGGTCAGAGGAACCTTATTATCAATAAAGGCTTTATCAGATAAAATTTTTTGTCCCTAGTTATTTTTTCATATATAACTGGTAACAATATAGGTTTTCTTGTCCTATTTGAAACTAATTCCACTCATTTTGTAAAAGAGATTCAGCAGTGTTGTTGGCGAATTGAAAATACCATTCACTGTGAAAAAAACAGAAAAGACTTTTAATGTGATCCCTAAGTACGAGTAACATGTATTTTACACTATATGCATAAAATACATATATATATATATATTGTTTTAAGTTTCTCTTAAAGTATGAGTTAAAACTGGCTATATCAGATTTCTGGCTATTATGGATTTTTTCATTGGAACCAAGCAATCCAATATATATGGATTTGACTGTAGTAATGAAATGGAAAATTTCACAATCCATGTAACTTACTACTTTTTATGTAAACCTCGAATTTGAAGTATATTGATAGTATAGTTTTCAATGAGTATGATTGTAATGTTAAAATATGCTTTAAAATGATTGTTTATGACCAATTTTTGATCAAAAGCTAAATAAATTTACATTTTTATTTTATTCAAATTCAGTTCATTTCTAATGTATATTGCACAAAATATCAAAATCGATTGAAGTTTAGGGGTAGTTATTGAGTCTGAAGAAGAAGAAAAATTATTAAAAATAGGGATTTTTCTGTCAATAAATATATCATAAGACTATAGAAATGTCTTTAGTGAGTTTTAAATGTGTCCAAGGGTAGAATTTTTTTATAAATATGTAAATCATTATATATGTATAATTGCATGTTTAGCTGGTCATCAGAAACCACCTAAATTATGTAGTAAAGAGATTTTATAATCTAAAATAATGTTATTTTTATAAACATCTAGAATTCCAGATGAAAACATAGTCTATAAATTATGATAGACTAATTAAATGAGGTAAATTAAGCTATAGAAAGAGGAGAATAAGACAATTGATTTTAGGGCATGTAAGCTTCTGTTATCTAGTAAGTAAGTTTATTCGGTAAGTTTAGTTATCCAAAAATAAATTACATCATTCAAATTTAATATCAATGGGATTGCTGTTGATGGAAAAATAACTTTCTGATCTCTGATGTTTTAGATTTGACAAAACTTCAATTAATTTAGAACAGTTATTATAGATATTTTACTTTGATAACTTTTGTAATTTATGTCCTTCTACTTGATACACTTATAATTTCAAGCTCTGCTTTTCCTAAACCTAAATTTTTACTAATGATTATGACATAAATCCTTTGGAATCAAATAATTTCTAATTTAATCTGGGTTTAAAATTATTGCACTAATCTATAATATACAGTTATTATAATAAATTCTGATTTTTGGACACAGTATTGATTTTAAGAAAATAATGTTTTCCAATTTAACCACTTTGTTCTTCAATTTTCTTAATCTATCAACAGTTTTTTAAAGAAATATTTTTTACTTAAATAATATATCATTATAAAAATTCCATACCCATATGCTTTAAACTATTTTGTGATCAGTATCAAAAAAATATTTTATGAACTTTTATATAAAAGATGCATACATATGTACAGGGTTCATATGGATCCTGGAATTTAGAAATGGGCCTGGAAATGTCCTGGAATTTTGTCAAAATACTTTTTTTTTTAATGTTATTGTCCTAGAATTTTATTATGTTGCCTAATATATATTTTTTTCACAAATATATATCATTGTTTTGGTATAACCACCTGATATTTAAATAGTCCATGTTTTGTACAGATTCTTTAAAGGTTTTAAAAGTCTTTAAATTTGTAGGTGATCCTTTAAAGTCTTTTAAATTTTGCATCTTTATAAATAATTTTTTTTTATAATAAATATTTTATAAAAAAATACCTTTTTTATAACAAATATGTATTTACATATACAAATTTTCATTTAAAATGTTTAGTCAAATTGTCTTTAAAAGTCTTAAATTTTTTAATTAGAAGCCTGTACAAACCCTGATAGTCAACATTTTGTGAAAATTAAAAGAATTGCATTATTTTTATTTTTTTCAAAAGGCACTATCATACCTTGATCATTTCCTTTAGCCATCATATACCGATCATTTATGACAATATTGTGACATTCATCACCCAGATTCAATTAATTTAGGGGTAAATAGAGATGCCTGCAGTCATTATGACAGCAGGGAATTAAGTGAACGTTGGCTTGCTGGATTACTATACTGTGTTGTGTGTTAGTATGTTTTGTTATGATACACAATTTAAATTAATATATCAAAATTTCCTTGTTGTTTCAAACTCTTTTGGTTTATTATTTTACATGATATATATGTTAATAAGTAAATACATATATTTTTTTATAAGCTTAAGTTAGTTAATAAGTTATATACAGGCTCTCATTCTGATTAAAAATGTACAAATGCACTAGCTATAAAGGGTTGTAAGGAGACATTTGAAAAAAATATTGACAAAGAGGATTCTAGAATTTTGAACAATTTTTTTACAATTACCTTGTATGAACCCTGTATTTAACATATTGGACAATACTGAAAAACAGCTATATTAAATGATGAATTATACTAGTCTATGCAAACAGTCTCACCTATTCCATAGACAATAAAATGCATTAGCCTATTGTGTATGAAAAAATATTTATGACATTATGTTACTAATGGCGACTTCCGGGCAGAATTATAATATTATTAAAGCTAAATTGTTTCTATTGCCAATGTTACTAAAGCCGATTATCATATTATGGAAATTAATAGAATTCTTGTCAGTGCATTAGAAAACTGTTACTAAAGCCGAATTGTTACTATTGCTGATGTTACTAAAGCCAAACTCTACTGTATATGTTAAATTTTTATAATTGACTCTTGAATATTGTTGGAATTTCAAATTGAGAAAATCGTGGAAACCCTGTTATAATACTAACTATCAATAATTTTATTGTCCAGTCTAATTACAATATGTTTTTAAATTTATCTGTTGAAAGCAATTGTATTAGATTTTTTTATTTTAAAATATTTTTTTGTAATTTTAGAATCTTCTGGAGAGTTTCTTGGTTCCTCGTGCTTCTCAAGCTGAAAGTCAGGTTTTTTATCTGAAAATGGAGGGAGATTATTTTAGATACTTGGCTGAAGTTGCTAGTGGGGATGAAAAGGGAGCAGTTGTGAAGAAATCTATGGATGCTTACAAGAAGGCAACCGATCTGGCAGATGCTAAACTAGCTACTACTCATCCAATTCGATTAGGTCTTGCTTTGAACTACTCTGTATTTTTTTATGAAATACGTAATGAACCTGATCAGGCCTGCCAATTGGCGAAAAAAGCATTTGATGAAGCAATTGCTGAAATTGACAATCTCCAGGAAGACTCCTATAAAGATAGCACATTGATTATGCAACTTTTAAGAGATAATTTAACAGTAAGTGTTATTGTGTATGTGTGTGTATATATATATACCTATACTTTTTTGTGTTTTTTTACTGTTAATATTAATATAGTATACAGTTAATACAGTAAATGTATAATTTATTAGTTATAGACGTTTCGATAATTCCGTCTTTATCAGTGTAAAAAAACGGAAAGAACATTAACTTTAAAATGATATTTAACTTATTACATATTTTGAATAATTTATCTTTCTTAAAATCATTTAATCATTTTTTAAAAAGAAAAATAATATCTCTAATTATTTCAATATTTAAAACATTTAAGTACATATGTGAATCTTTTTCAATTCCATAAATATCCTATTTTATGGACGAAGCGATATATAGTTATTATTCAAGAAAGATTTTGTTTCTTTCCTTGCGAATTCCAAATTTTTGTTTTAAAATCTATAGTCTATCATTTATTATTTAATTTTCTGGTTATTTGATCTCTAGATTTTTATAATTTATTACATGATGATTTTCGTATATTATGTAAAATCACCGGGCATGTGCCTCGCAATGCATGATTTTGGACCCTAGTAAAAGGTTTCCTCTGTAGCCACTTTTTTATTTTTAATGTATATAAGTACATGTTTGGAATATTTAACTATATATAACTATATTCATTGGAATATTTTGAAAAATTACTTACACAATGAGCTAACTCAATTTTTTAAGGAAATATTTTCCATTTAAATAAAATATAACTATAAAAATACCGTATCTTTTCGTTATCTGCATCAAAGAATTATTATTTTCCTTGTAATGTGTTTTTTCCTTTTTAGTTATGGACTTCAGAGCAAGAACCAGACGAGGCTGATCCCGGTGAAAATTAAGACAAGCCTTCTCGCATGCCCATGACATTATTAGCCCATATTTCAAGTTAAAAATTGTTAGTCAAACTTTGTTAGGAGCATTCATCATGACTCCACTTACCTGTCTGTATGAATGGTTTCACGCTTTATTTTATATAATCGATCAATCAACGGACGAGATATGTTCACTTCTAGTCAAGACTTTTGTGGTATTTTTGGTCAGGTTGTAACCCTTTTCAGATTTTCGCTTTTATACTGATCTCACTGCATATGCTAATATACTCTTATATAATACTATAATGGTGAAAAAAGCTATGCCATTAATTATAGATTGCTGTTATATTTATTTCCCCGTTTTATTATTCTGTATTATATTGCCATACAATCTAGTCCCTTGTATAAGCATTGATCTTTTGCTATTATTATTTGTTTACATTGTTTAAATACATTTCCCAAATTTTAATGTTTTTGAATTTAATATAGATTGAGATATTTAGTACATATTATTATACAGTCAAAATTATATTTACAAGGAAAGTTTTGAATATTGAGTGGCTTAATTTTTGTCTGATTCTGTGGTTCAAAAACCGCAATTTATAGAGTAAAGTTTCTGTTATCCACAATTATAAACATGGTTGCTTTGATTAAAATACTATGTTCAGTAACCGACTTATTTAATACTATACAAAATAGTTTTTCTTAATTGAGGTTAAACCTTTACAGAATAGGACTAACCAATTCTAGAAAATAATATGTCGTTTCCATAGCTTGACTTTCTATAATAAATCTAGTTTGTCTATCTGAAATTCATGCTTCGAACAATGCTGGACTGGAACGATTTGAGAAAATTTATATATTTTTTATACAAGGAACTGTACGCCATATTTACTGAGAAATATCGTCTATTGCATTATAAATTTTCGTAATATATTATAACTCACCAAATGCCCTAAATATTATTTATCTAGACCGGCAAACATAACTATATTTAATAGTAATAAACGTCCGCGGAGGAATATATCGATAATAAATTCAAAAGTCATGGGAGATATCATAATGCATTTCAATTATTTACTAATAGATTCGTTTTAAAGTTATATTAGGCAAAAAATTTATAATGATCAAATTAAGCCTATAAAAATATATTATTGGTAATTGAATACCCTCTTTAAAACTAATACCTTATATTATTGAAATGAGCTCTGGACGTCTTTTGATCAGTTTGCCGGCTTAGATATATAAAATAAATTCTAATGAACTCACCCAACCCATTGTAAACCAAAATCCGGATCCTTGAAATTATAACAGCCGACGTGTCATATATAAATACTTCGGTAAGAAGAAATAATCAAACAGAAATGTTTGCTATCAAATTATTGTTTATTAAAATTTAAGTATAGTATATTTCCATAAGTATATATATATATGCGTACTCATAGAGTATGAACTCTCAAAATCTTAATAATATATTTACAAATTTTTTTGTTGTTAAATATAAGTTTTAAATAATTTAAAAACCTTTGGAATTAATTTGTGCTAAAATCGAAGCAATATTTAAAAAGTTTTAAAATATACTCAATGACTTATATTATCCGTTATTACATAGATAGTTGTTGAATACGGCATATATCTATTGAGTCTGAAATATTGTGATTACGTAT
>JAUZNC010057769.1:0-12309 GCA_034780395.1 Vannuccia rotundouncinata | reverse complement strand
AATATTCTTATTCTTTAGAAGAAAATATTCTAAATTCTAATTTATTGTTTATTAAAAGTTTAATTTGATTAATAGTAAAAAAAGTTTTTAAGTGTCATGTTCCACTTTTCTTATTTCTTGTCATTATTCATACAGTCCCGCAAGATTACACAATATCAATTTTTCTTTAATAATCAAATGCTTTTTATAACATCTATTACAACATAAAAATAATAATTGTGTTTGTTTATTTAGATTTTTATTATTCATTTAATAATAAGTATTAATCCTTCGAAAAATGTTCAAATTATTTTATAAACATTTCCAAATTTTACTGAAAATTAATTAACAGGGGCAAACCATTCCAATTGATTCAAATACAAAACAGGATATTGACATCTTTAAGTTTTGTTTAAGTAATAAAATGTAATTCTGTACAGAACGTCTGTGAACTAGAAGTAACTCTATCGATGTTGGAGACGGAGGCTACGAACATGATATCCTCCAGTGCCTCTATGAACGCAGTTCGACGATCAGCATCCATAGTCAGTGAAACCGGGCAGGTAAGGACGGAAGCCCCCCTTTTGCGATCACGTGCGGGAAGTTTAAGTGGGGAGCTGGAGATTCTAGTCCAACAATTGACCTCGGGTAGGTGCCGTTCGACTATAATTGTTGTGAACACAATAGTATGTTGTGTTCTTTTAGTAGATTGAAATAAATTGACGCGTAATTGCAACAATGTTTGTGAATGGTTGAAGTTTCAGTAAAATGGACACCATTTAAGCTATTAAACTGATTCTGTCTCAGTGTTTTAGTATTTATGTTAGACGAAAAGAATCTAGCGAAACAACTTGATAGGTTCGAAATTGCATAGAAATTTCTAGATGATTGAGCGATTTAAGGAGTGTTTCATAATCAACGTACAATCATAATTTCAAAATACGATTTCTCAAACCATTTCTTCCTAAAGTTATGATTACAATTAGTCTCTACTTTTTCCTCCTCAGAGAACCGTCGTCTTCAAGACGACTTGATGGAGGCCCGGATGGAACTTGCCAATCACTCGCTGTCTATGGAAATGCAGAACGTCAGTTTCAGACCCGCTGCTGTTCCTATCAAGGAGAACTCAAAGGAGATTACGTTTGCTCAGGAAGTGGATGAACTTGGTCAGAAGGAGGTAGGCTATAGCAATTGATTGAATCCTTCATCTTCAGAGAATATTTTGTATAAATTATTCAGCTTCGAGAAGCTCTACAATCAGAACGGGAGACAGTGGTCCACATTCAGAGCTATCTGGACCGAGTCTTGATGCTGGTTGTGGAATTCTGTCCCGACATTCTCGGCAGAATATCCCAGACACGATGAAACTGAGGCCCTCTATCGTCATGGTAATCAACAGACTGATACGTTAACCTGCTGCGATTGACGACTCAAATAATGAATTTCTGCATAATATAATTTTTTGGTGTCGTATTTTTTTGATATGTCAGACCTTATTTGTACTTAATGATTTTGGTTTTGTTATCGGAGTATTATTTATTGATGCATATGAAAGTTATTTATAACTTTAATCCCTTTTTCTAATATTTAGAATTAATTGTTTAAAACGCTGACATTAAATAATAAAGACAATCAATTTTGTGCACATTTTAGCATATATATTCATTCAACAATGGAATTTAATAACAAAGATTTAACTGTGATCACATTTTATACAAAAATAACAATTGTTACGTTAATTATTTTATTTATATATTATAAACAAAGTTATTTATAATATTAAAATGTTAAATATTTAGATATGTATTACAACTTTAAGTACTTTTTAAAACTTTTTATGATACTATTTAAAATGTATCATACTTCAGACATGTATTTATAAAGTATATTAGATTTTGTATATATTAACTTTAATTAATTATCATTTTAATTTGGTTTTATAAAGATTTTCTAAACATGTTATCTTTGCTTAACTCATTTTTTGTCTATTTGTTTTATGGAAAATAATATATGTTACTATTATTTTTATTGAAGATCACGTGTTTCAAAAATATAAATTTTACATTATTATAATGCCATGTTTAACGTGTTACCATTTTGTGGTAAAATTTTGGATTAAACTATTAGCTTACAAGTCAAACCTACAAATTTACAAGATGGATCAAACTCATAAAAAGAAAGGCGCTTTTAATTCGGATTTGAATTCGTCATAGTCCTGAATGTTTCTGATTACAAAAAGAATCGTTCAAGCTTTAGGTGCAGCCACTGAACCAACCAACACATTCAGTCCGTGGTTGTTGATTTGACGTGGTAATGACAATCAGTGTTTCTTATCGTAAAAAGATGTTGAATTCAAGTATACGTTTAAGACATTCGTTTCGCGCGCGTTTAAATCGAATAGACTGTAAGAACTGGCTTTTTGGGGGATAATCGTGTTACTGCTGTATTTTGAACACGTTGCGATTTCTTGATTAAGAACTCTGGTATGTTTATCAAAACTGCGTTGCAAAAATCTAGACGTGTCATTAGGGCAAGAGATGTTACTAGATACTGAAAGCATTCAACAGTGTTAGATCAAGAAATCCTTTTTATTTAGTGAATCCAAAAATAACAAATTGTACCCACCTCATTTATATGATCATGGAAAGATAAAGTAAATTTTGGAAAAGAACAGGACCAAGGTTTTGAGCAGAATTACCCAATATAATGTTGGTTTCACTAAAATGCAAAGTGATTCGAGTTTCAGCAAGAAGATGCGTGGAGTTTTTTTTTATTTTGATTCAATTTTAAATTATTTGTGGTAGCAGTGGTGTAGCCATGAACAATTTAGAGCCATATTTGGTATCGAAGCCATATAAATGATACTCCATACCATAATAAGATATGAGATTAGCTGAAGGAGTTGTGTATACTGCAGTGTATACGAGGGGTCCTAATACACTGCCTTGTGGAATGCCGTTTAAGTGAGTTTGTGTTCGTTATAGATGTAGTCATTGACTAACTACATAGTATTATTTTTGTGATAAATCAGTCATTTTTAAATTTTTTCATTTGATTTAGTATCTAAAAATAATAATAGTCAGAAACTTTGCAACATGTAGTAACTAGTGGTTGCTTCTTACATAACTATTTATAATTGCAATGAGGTCCAATGGACACCATAAATCGATTAAGGGGTCCGTTGGAAGATTTGTTCAAAGATATTGACCGATTTGGTCTACTTTACAGCTCTATCTGTAAAATTATGACCGAACAAGATTTCTCCATTTTGTCTTTTTGGCCATTTTTATTTCGGACATAATTTAATTAAGTTTACCGATCTAGATAAGTATTATTACGATATCAATGGATGTAGTACCGTATCGGTATTACATACGATAAAATTAAAATTAAAGCACAATAAAATGATAACAAGATAAACCAACAAAATTACAAGATAAACCATAACCAAGATAATCTTATTCCAAAACTGCATTAGATTGCTTCCAAGTTCTATTTACCAATTTTCAATAAAAATAAATGATCCAACTTTTTGGAAATATACTTTATTTCAAAAATATTAAAAGCAGATGGAGAAATAGATATGATCGGTCAGTTAGCTATATAGCAGATAATATTTCTGTGAACTCCTTTATCAGTCATTAAAAGTATTTGGAAATTATTCTAACTGAGTTCCTACACTTTTCTCGTTTATATTCTCTTAAAACGTAAAGTCGTGTACTTTAAAGAATTTGTAATCTCTAACTGTCCGATAAATCTAACGACGATGAAGAAAACCATTTCAATTAATCACCTCATAATAAAATACAATTTAAAGAGCAATTCACAAAAATTTAAGATCTATAAGTCACACTGTCTGAAGAAATGGATGTCCCAATTTTATTCTTGAAACTATCAAGAGAAACATTTCCTTAATACTTGGTCCACAGAACAGGAAATGAAAGTAATCACCGAAAATGCTTTAGTTGATTTAGTATTTGCGATGTTCCTTTTTTATTTCAGATTGATATTTGTTATGGTTTTTATAAAGTTCATATTTTATATTAAAAAACATTAGATAAATATACAAAAAATATGTAGCATGCGATGTTATTGTCAATATTTTTTACCAATGCATAACTATATAACATGAAATATTCGTTAAAAAAAATTGTGTACAAATATTTGCGCATTTAATCAAAATATTTACAGAAATCCGTAATATTTGTTTTTACTTATTTGCAGGTCAACGTTGTTGTACTAATAAAGTCATAGAAACTGTAGTGTAAGTTTTGGAAAAGGAATATCCGTGAAATTAATAAGCATTTCACCAAGGATATAAAACTTCCCCTTTTTAAGAAGAGTACAGGTCTTATCGTCAACCTCGGTGCCAGTGCCAGTGCCAGTTCCAATTTCCACTTTAGCACGCACCTTAAAGGGAAGTTCACACTCTTCGTTCTCTGGTGCACCAAGAAGGCGAAGCTCCAAGCACAACTGGTATAATGAAAACTGTTTGGCGGAGACAATTCTCATTTGCATTATCCAGCTACCTTGGGTCTTGGGCAGTCGAAAGGGTTCCCCTGGAATACAGACGTCTCCCACACCTGTCATCATTTCCTGCCACTTTTCATTTCTTTGATCCAGTGTAAGATTTTCGGAGTGTTGAAAGCTCCAGACGTTGTCCGCGTCGCACTGAGACACCTGACTGATTTCAGGAAGCTCCGATAGAACGATCTCATCTGACGATACCATTCCTGTAAAAGCAACAATAGTTTATTTAATAATTGCCAAATAAAATTAGGCAACCTGACACATTGTTATGTACTGTATTATTCGGAATTTTTACTATATAATTCAATGATTTGAAGAACTATTCCCATCAAGTCTTAATTTATATAAATCGACATCTTCAAGCAAATTGAAATTTGTTTCATTTCAACTATAGAAGCTGCATTGTAATTTTATTATGCAAATCCATCCTTAAAATATACCGATTAAAAAAATTATAAACTTTTAAAATTGACTCCGCAGATTTTTCAAAAAAACAATCGCGTTCCAAATATAGTTTGCTTAAATAGAGATGACAACATGGATGTTAAATCATGAATCAATATGTCAAGAAATATATTAATGCGTACATATCTTCCCTAATTGGAATACAAAAAAGAATAATAATTAATGTAAGAACACTACTACTACCTATAAACACATATAACAATTGCAAATTAAAAATTAAAAATTCGGGCGTATCAGCATATGACAGATACGGATGTATAATATGCTGATAAAAATTGATTATAAAAAATTGTTTGATAATTACAATCTTTAATATTAGAGAATTTAAGAAGATCCTTGATTTAAAAATATCTTATGTCTCGTATATAATAAATTTTAAAATATTCCTTTGTAAACAAAAACTTTAAAAATCGCAACACTCACGACTGGTTCCCCTTTTATTGATGAATTCTTCGGTGTCTGAAAAGAATATTTTATAAATTGAATGATAGAAATATCATGGTCAAAATCTGTAAAATTTATTTCCTCAAATTTACTATTGATTATTTAGAGGGTGGGGCACAAATATACACACGTGAAAAATATTTCATATTCTATAAAAATGCAGGATTTGGATTTAAATATCTATATTTAATTGACCCAACAAATAGCCACAGTTAGAAGGGATGGTCCAAGTCTTTCACGCCGTACAGTTCAACGTCATGCATTCAATTAAGATGAAATCTTTCATCCGATCATCCAGTTTGCATTGGAATCTTTGTTAATGAACAAGAAGAGAAATTGGTTGGACGAAAAAGATGGAAAACTTGGACAGGGGAAAATTTCCGAGAGACAATCCTGGATCAAGTCATTCTTTTCTTTAATAATAAAGAAAATGTGTTAGACCCTGCAGAAGTAACCTTCCTTCGTGACAAGGTTCCATGTTCCAAAGCTCTCACAAAAACTTTTAAAGGTTTTATAACAACATTACTTCCTTGATAACTGCCAGGGAACTCTCCAGACTTGAATTCGCGTGAGAATATAACGGGTGTAATTATTGGGTGGAATCTCATTAATCCTCATTCAATCAACGATCAGCATGATATGGCGGACGGGAAGGGTCACCTGTGGATATCTCGAGATATCCATCATATCCAACATATTCACCTGGATATCTTGAGATATTCAACATATCCCACATATCCACCTGGATATCTCGAGATATCCCACATATCCCACATATCCAAGTGGATATCTCGAGATATCCCACATATCCCACATATCCACCTGGATATCTCGAGATATCCCACATATCCACAGGTGACCCTTCCCGTCCGCCATAGCATGACACCAACTTATTTTGGACGCTTGCATCGATCTTTCGATGGCAATGAGATTACTGAACAACGGATAATTGTTATACATACTTATAATATTCTTATAAATAAAGCAATTTTAATGTATAATGCAATTATAAATAAATTAATTTCGATATAATTGTACTATACTTATTATATGACATATAATATACGTTTAATCACTTATGAATTATGATCTAATCATTTTTTGCACACTTTTTTATAAATCAAAAAATTTTAATAAATTATTTTGTAATATAACTACCTGAAATTTCCCGTTTTATTTTTTTTTGTCGCGTCAAAAGTTTTTCTACTTCGTTTGAAAATTGTTCCATTTTCAATTTTTCTGTTTGCAAATTTTCTTCCATTTTCTTAATCAAAGCATCTGTAAAAATTAGTTTATTACGCATTGCAAATATGTATTTAGGGCTCAATCAAATCCAACTACAAGATACAAAGCATAAAAAATACCGTCTTCCTTTTTGCGATTTTGAAAAATTTCAAACATGCCATCCTAAAAATTTAGAGAGAAATATAATATATAAAAAATAGTATAGTTTGCCTGATAGTTTAAATTGAGAATTTTAAATTTAACAAAAGTTAAATTTATTTTAAAAAACTGTAAAATGTTGAAATTATTTTGAATGGTTTAATTTATTATTTATACTTAACATTATATAACAAAGTTTATACATTCTTAAGATTATATAGATACATGTATTATGCGGTATCGTAAGAGTAGAAGGTATATTAATTTCTAAATTATATTATTATAACTAAACATATTATTGATATTGTTTTTTGCAAATCGTGCAAAATTATTTTAAATAATTGCATACTTACCATAGAATTACTTTGTTCCTTTAAAAAGGCAAGTCGTTCTTTTTGGAATTGCATTTTCAGCTTAGCAATAGAAAATAAAATATATTTGTAAAATATAGAAAATAGTCGAATATTAATGGTTACATATTGTTATAATCAAAATAAATATCAATAAAATCATATCATTTATTTGTCATTGTGATTTAATTAAAATGGCCTAAATTGAGTTCAAATCAAAAACGGCGATTTGTTCATGGGTCAAACAAATTCAGAATTGTCTTACTATTAGAATTGAGTCCTGATTTCAATTTCATTGATAATATCCACAGATATTTTATTGATCATAATTAAATTAAATATAAAACAGATGAGTTATCCCTTATCTAGGACATGACTAGTTATGTGTTTTGCAAATGTAAAATTGTTCAATTGCATTTTATCATTTAATATAAATTAGATTTTCAATTCCTTAAAAATTTTTTATTTAAAATTTGCTAAACTTTTCTTCTAATAAAGCTTACTCTGCGTTCTTGGTCCTCCAATTGAGTTTCAAGGTAAGAATTTGAGTCACGAAGCCCCTTCAGTTGAGCTGAATAAATAATTAAATAATTAAGTAAAATAATTAGCTATTGCACTCAATATATATGAAATTACTCTCGTATTCTGTAACCCTCTTCTTCGAATCAGACACATGATCGTTTAGTGCTTCCAGTTCGGACCGAGCTGACTCTAAAACAGAAGTATGTTTTACAAACTTGTCGAAAAATATTAAAGAATTAGAATATTGTGCTGTATATTATATATAAAATCTAAAAATTTTCCTTAGTTTAAGATCAAAATTTGTTTTAAAATTATTGTAAAACAAAACTATTTCTATGCATAGAAATAGTTTTGTTAGGGTTAGGGTAAAACTTTTCAAAAATTCCCGAAAACTATTTTAATATCTATATTTAATATAGATTCTTGGTGTATATTTCAAACATGATTTTTAAAAAAGGTTTACATATATACATACCAATCAAAGTAGGAAAGTCTTTTAAGAATGCATGTTCTCGAATTTCCTCTGAAAAAAAATTACATATCAGCTATTTCTGGTTTACAATTTCTCATAGATATACTATCATTGTTTAAGTTTAATTAGATTGGTAATCTAGCTGATTGTTGTCACCAAGTATCGGGTTCTGTCGATCCTGGCAAACATTCAATATTATTAGTAATTACTGTAGTAATATTAAATTCAATAATTGTTTATATGTATCAATTAAATATATTTATTCTGTTAAAGTTATTTTCAAATTATTTAACCAATCACAACTCTGGATTTTCCATACACGCGATGCAACATACTTTAGTATAGAAATATTTTAGATGTCCAATCTAGTTCTATATATAATATAGACAATATCTATGACAATTTCTTATAAAATTATAGACTTTAATTTCAATTACCTATGGTTATCCTTTTTTTTGGATTTTGAATAAACATTTTGCATAACAATTCCCGAAGTGGAGAGTATGCGATTTGTGGATCTCTGTAATGTAGAATTCACTTAATAAAAAAAGTTAATTATGATATACGAATAAAATTCTAATAAAAAAAATAAATTTTGTGTTATGATTTCAAGTTTAAATGTTAAATGTTAAGTTAATTACACACGAAATGTTATAAGACAAATTGACCCTTATTTTAAATATGTAGTTAGTATTTGTGCAATTATAAAAAAATCAAAAGACCGCTAATTAATTATCGTTGTTATCTAAATAACTAGTAAGATAGGTGGAGCTCTATATCAATTCTAAATATTTACAATATTAATTTAAATGCATTTTTCACTTCCGTAGCGTCTTCCGTAAATTTCATTATCAGTCAATATGATAAATCTTTATGACAATATTTATCAAACTATGAATGAAACTTTTTGTTTGTTTTCTTTTTAATGATATTCACGTGATCCTCTTTCTCTAATTGACTTTGTTCTCAACTTTTACTAGTTAAGATTTATGATTCTCTTAAATAAGAACAGCTCATAATTCATAGCTATTTTATACAAAATTCATATGCAATTGATCATTTAATAATGGAAAAAATGCCTATCTTGATTACAAATAAGAATAAAAAATTTATGTCTGATTTTTTGTTCATTATTTTGTCTTTTATCGAATGAAATTATTATTAAAATCGAAATAAGTATTATAGTAAATACCCAATGACCGGAACCTTAATAGCACTTTCAAAGAAGTACAGAATTTCACGCAGGGTAGAAAAGACTTTGAAGGGATGTTCGCCCATTAAACTCTCGTATAAAATAACACCAAGACTCCAAATATCTACAGGAAAACTGTAGGGTTGTTCATCGATTTGTTCCGGGGCCTAAAATAATGGAAATCTATCTGTACAAATGAGTAATCTAATACAAGCAAATTTTTAAGGTTTAAAATCATTAAAATATGTTTAATTGATTAATGCTAAACATCCTTTTCAGATTTTTAAATAGATATATTAATTATATACATGTTATAGTAGACTGCGCTAAGGTTTATAATGCATTTTATTAACTGTCTACGACTCAAAATAAACCGAAGTCGAAAGGTCGAATTAAATTTTTACCACAGAAAGTCACTATGAACCGAAACATTCTACAATTAATAGGGATATTTTCAACTGAAAGAAGTATATTTATATTTACCACATTTACGTATTCAAAGTTTAATTCAAATAATGTAATGTTTTTTTCTACATATACTATCTCAGATTTAAATTTAAATGTTTTGATGGCCTTTGATTGGAAATTAACGATGTCTTATGCAAATCAAAATGACATACACAGTCCATAGATATAAGGTTGAAAATAGCTGTTATATAATTACAATCTGATGAATATTTTACACTTTAATACATCGAAGATAAACAATAAAATATACATAGCTCAGTGACTGACGTTCCCTGTTGATTCAGATTCTGCCAACAATATCTATAGTATCTTCCTCTAATATTGAAATTCTGGTAACTGTTTGGCTGTTCATAATTTTAAATATTTATGTAATTTTGGTGTGATTTTTGGTGTTATTTTGATAACCTCCAAGTTGTTTTCCGCCAATTTTCATTAAATAATCATAGACAATCAGAGGCACATTTTGATGTTTTCAATACCGTCAATTATATTCACATTACACCAGATAGATTTCATTGATTTTTTATATAACACAAAACTTTAAACTATATAAGGCCGGTTTACAGTTGTTGGCTAAATTGAAACCACTGCAACAAGTTTTACTAGAAGCCCAATCATGTTTTAAATATGAAATGTAATTCTTTAATCATATTAACTATATATATATATAGCTTACAAAAACAAATTTAATTATTGGAAATACAAGTAATATCCTCGCACACATAAAATACCATGTAGATTAGAGTTCCAACAAACGATTCTGCATATCTTTGATCGTCGATGAGTTGACGAGATAGTCCAAAATCTCCTAGAAAACGAAGGTTTACTGTTAAATATGGCCTAGAATAGTAGAAAATCTGACCTATTTATATATATTAATGTGATATCGTTTTGAAATGAATTTAGAGGAAATTTTCACAATTTTTCATTTCAAAAATAAGAAATATATTATGTAGGTATTAAATTATTTCTTATATATAAACTTTACGAACGTATCTTACTTCAGGTGGATTTATGTTAACTTTTCGGGGTAATGTGATTTAGTATTTAATAAAGTATTTTTGTTTGTTTATTTTATTGAAAATAAATTATATTTATAATCTTCTTTTAGTTTAATAATAAATAATTTTAGTTTTACGAAACAATGGAAAGCATATTACAAAATATGAATTAATTTATAATCCTCGAATACTTTTGACCAGTTAATTTTTCCAATATTATGCAAAGATCGGATGAACCTGTAGTATATTTAAATGTTCATAATGAAAGTTGATAAGTGTAATAGTTTAAATATATCTTCATTTATTCTGAGAATAGAAAATACTCTTAATGTTATAAATATAGTGAAAGAAACATGTTAGAATAAATTTAATACAAACATAATGTATTAGTTATTCAAATTTTGTTTCAAATATAATTTTTACCATAGGCTTTTAGAATGATTCTTTATTGAATTTATGTATATATAATGTATATTACCCAAAAAACTTTTTTTTTGAAATCTAATGAAAAAAACACTTTTCTCTACATGGATATATTGATTTTTCATAATCTTCGTATTTTTGTATGTTGGACGATGGTAGTTATTTGCTATAATTATGATAGGGTATAATTTAAGTACAAAACTGTCTTACATGAAGCTTGGACGTATAATGGAGGATATATGTGAAGTTTGGACGTATAATGAAGGTTGGACGTATAAAAGAGAATATATGGGAAGTTTGGACGTATATATGAATCAAGAAAGTTGGGAGCATATATATTAATATTGAATGTACAATGGAGAATATATAGGAAGCTTTGAAGCATGGAAAATTCGGTTCTGTGAGAGTTTTAACCAGAAAGTAGAAAGAGGTCATCTCGATTCCCATAGATTTTTAGAACACGAAACAAAGTGAAGATGTTTCAAATTTCCATTCCAAAGTACAGTCAATCTGCTGGTTCCGGCTAAAGTTCCGAAGGTTAAAAACCTGTCACCATTTAATTATTCTTCCAGCGAAGACAACGGCATTGATACATAAGACACTGTATATATACTGTCTGAGATTCAACCACTACATACGTAGGAACAGACTGTAAGTACACTCATTATTTGCCGTGTACTCATCATGTTATTACCCTAGTGTATGACAAATTTATAAATACAAACACTAACATATAGAATTTTTAAATCTATGTTTTACATGGTAACGTTGTTTGAAATTGTTTCCTATTATTATTAAGTTTGTTGTCATATATAAAAGCGAACATCGAAATACATAAAAATAGTCTTACCAATTTTGAAAACAATCTTTGAAACTTCGTCTGTAGATTTATTTAAGAGAAAAATATTCTCCGGTTTTAAATCACGGTGAAGTATTTTCTTATCTTTCATGTATTTTAATGCAGAACCTGAAATAACAAAATGAATTATTTTTACTGAAAAACCATAGATATTGTATATAATATATAGAACTAGATTGGACATCTAAAATATTTCTATACTAAAGTATGTTGCATCGCGT
>JAUZNC010057768.1:0-12311 GCA_034780395.1 Vannuccia rotundouncinata | reverse complement strand
GTAACTTGTCATTGCCCTCTTTGATAGCTTGTTCTGCCACCAGAATCCCCTGTTTCTTTTGAGCTAATTCAAAAGCATTTGCTTCATGCTGCATCTTGGATTCTTCACATTTTTTTGAGTTTTCTTGACCAGCTTCTCTCAGTATTTACTCTTGGTCTTGCATCTGTTTCTTGGCTTGTAAATCACAGTGATATTGTTGTTGTGATCATGATAAAAATACAAAAAATGGGATTTTTAGGACAAGTGGAAGGCCTGAATTAATGTCTTAATACTCCTATTCTTTAATATGGGAAAAAAAATGTCCAAATTTGAATGTTTGACTCCATTATCTACAATTATAGGAGAGTCAATATTGGTATCTCATTCCTTGTATTCAGAGGGTGCTAGCTGACAGACTAAATTAATAAGTGATGAACAACTGGTTGAATGAAGATACTAGAGCTATAATGACAAACTGTCCTTATATGCAGATAAAATAGTCTTTAGGGAACTAATAAATGTGTCATTATGTGCAGTGTCATTAAATATAAATATTTTTACATTACAAAAGATGGGATGATTTGTTGAGAGGTAAATTATGATGGTGTCCTGTGGGTAAACTGTCAATATATGCAATATTGTTATATCCAAATGCTATTGAATACCAATTATGATTTTTCCACATAAAATTGAATTGTTTACCATGTATATATCAAGCATATACACTCAAATTTGAGTATATTGAGTTTTCTTGTCCTCCCTGTATATATAGCCATCTGGAAAGTGAACTTTTCTGTCCATAAGACCATAAAGAAAAGATTACAAGTAACTGTAATATGAAAAAATGGCCTAGAAATAGTTTTGCTTCCTATTATTTACTAAATGAATACACCAATAAAATTATACTCTCAACTGATAATATCTCACATATTCTAAATATAACTAAAAATTAAAGAAAAAATTATACATTAAAAAGTATAAGACTTGGTGTGAAAAATATTAATAAACTGCTAATATTGGGGTTTGTACAGCTTCTAAATTTTAAAATTCAAGGGTTTTCGAGAATTGTTAAAGAATTTTTCTTAATTATTGTCATTATATAAATTTTTAGCTAATATATTAAAGTGAACAATGTAATAAACTATAAAGCCCCTCTTACACAAACATCCTGGATGTCAGGTGCCATCCGGGATGCTCATGTAAGTCAAAAAATTTTGGATGTCAGATGCTGGTGGCAAGTAGAGCCAAGCTCTACTTTTGACTGCATCTTTACAGTTTGATTTGCTATAATATAAATAATACATTAAAAGAAATAAATAATATAGATAGTATGAACATTTTATTTATAATCAAGAAATAAATTGCATATGGTGATCGCTTTTGTAATAATATAAATTAATAAAAAATACTCATAAATATTTATATTAAAATTTTCATATAGGAATTAATTCTTAAAGTAATATTTGTAAATTTGATATATTTTTACAATACAAAAATTTTTGTATACCTAATTATTTTTTGTATATATATATGACATATATATTAATTTGTATTTATATTTAATTTCACATTTTAAAATTTATAAATAGAAAATTAATTAGGTACTGTTAAATCAAGTTTAATTATTCATATATAATAATCATGCAAGCATATTAATTAATTATAATTAAATCAATTAAAGTAAGTAAATAATATGTACTTACAATATCTGTATTATATAAGAATTATTTAAAGAATTAATCTTGTTGAATTCCAATTTTAGAATATATAAAATATGAATAAATTTTGTACAAATAAAATATAAGTATACTTATTTATTGTTCATTAAATGCTTATCATTAATTTACTTTTAGATTAATACAGCTTTTGTAAAGATTGACAAATTAAAGTATGTATGTGCATGCAGTAGTGCATAATATATGTACCTATATCTATGTTTTTATTTTTATGGAATTACATTTATAATATATTGTAACATATTTTGTTATGTGTATAATAAAAATATATATAGGTATGTATAATAAGGAAAATAAACTCTTACTTACAGACAAATTTTAAAATTTATAGATGAAATAAACATATAGAAATGATAACCTGTTTTTTATAAAATACTTGATCAATAAATATATTACACAATCCTACCTGTTATATATATATATATATTTGGTCATATTAAATATTAATATAAAATATTTAACAAAATATGTTACTATATATTATAATTTAATTCCATAAAAATAAAAACACAATTATATACATATATATAATGCAATGTACACATACATACTTATTTGTCAATCTTTACAACAATGAATTATTATTTATTAATCTAAAAGTTAATTAGGTGTGATGGTAATATTTTCTATATTTCAAATCTATTTAATTAAAGAATGAAAGGATGTAGTTTGTTTGTTGATAGAAAAACCACACATAATTGCTTGCCTATATGAGAGCTTGCTGTAGTATTAGTACTTTATGCATAATATCCCACTGCAGGTCTCTAATCAGTTCTTGATTCAAGTATCAATAAATTAAACTTATTCAAACTATCTTTTCCAGAAATGAATGACTGCAAAACCACTTTTAAATGTTGATTAGATATCTTTTTATACTTTTCATGTCTAAATTCACAAAATTTTAATGTTGCTTTATCACAAACAGCTGTATTAACCCAATTAGCAGCCACAGAATATGAATCAGTCAAAAGAGATTTCAGTGACAAAGAGGTTGACAATTTTGATTTGTGAATAACCTTCTTTGCAAATATCATATGAAAGTCCTTGATTCCATTTTAAAATCCATTATTTGACAGTCAGAAAGAAGAACATTTCCTTTGAAGATATTTATTGATTTTGAAGCTGAAAATCTTAATTACTGACTTAATAAACTAATGACTCAAGCCATAAAAAATTAATGTGGTATATTAAGAAATCAAAGGATTTCAAGAACCTGAACGAACTGATAGATAGACCGAATATTAAGATAAAAATGCTAGAGCATGCAATTAAATCCTCTAGCAATTACATGACTTATGGGATAGTAACTTACAAACTTAGAAAATTAATTAATAAAAATATGATACTAAAGCGATGTGTTAAGTATACATTACGCTATAGGCAAGTTGAGCAGTATTCATACAATTATATTGGATAACAAATTTTTAAAGGAATTTCCTACATTATAACTAAAAATTATCCTAACTTACAAAAAAGCTAAACTCTCGATTAGGCAACTTTTAAAATGTTCGAATTTAAAATTTTGCTGTTAAGAAACCCATTATTTTGGCGAATTATAACAAAATATATACTTTCAGTTCAACTATTTCGATTAAAATGAAAATTATACAAAAAATTCGTTCACACAATTATTGTCCTCACACTTCGAGCAATCCATGAAACAGCACCGCAATATATTCAAGAACGTCTGACAATAAATTTGACCGTACCCTTGAAAAGACAATCATCAGTACCGATTCTAATTACAAAAATCTGTAGACTGCGTCGCAAAAGCGAACGCGCTAATTTAATCTCTTCTGCTGCACCATTAATATGGAACGACATACCTTTACGATGTATCCCTGACTTATCAAAGTCAAACTAATAAATCAAACTAATAATTCAAACTAATTCAAAATTGTAATAATATCCATTTAGTTTTATTTATTTCCATTACGTATTACCAAATTTACAATTGATTTATATAAATATATGAATTAAACGACTATACTAGAAGTCAAAAAATACTTTAGCTAGATCATACGACAATATTATATTTTTAGCATGTGACAAACAATATATTTGTGTGTTAGCTATACCACAATAAACATTACGTTCAATAAGAATATTTCACTAACTACAATACAGAAAAGTCTTTAACATTGATATAAAGCTGGAGAAGTCAGGGATACATCGTAAAGGTATGTCGTTCCATATTAATGGTGCAGCAGAAAAGATTAAATTAGCGCGATCGCTTTGGTTTTACAGATCTACAGATTTTTGTAATTAGGATCGGTAGCCTACTGATGATTGTCTTTTCAAGAGTACGGTCAAATTTATTGTCACACGTTCTTGAATATATTGCGGTGCTGTTTCATGGATTGCTCGAAGTGTGAGGACAATAATTGTGTGAAGATCAATTCTTTTTTCAATTGGCAACCTGCAATGAAGAGTGTTGAGAATGGGAACAGTTCGAGTTCGCCATGGTGATCTAGTGACCAGTCGGGCTGCTGCATTTTGGACTCTTTAAGGTTTAACTAATTCTTTTTTAGGTTGATTAACTAAGCGAGTATTACAGAAATCAAGTTTCGAAATAATGATAGCACTAATATAAATTATTTTGTGACAACAAATAAAGATGATTTGTTAAATAATTGTTACGACAAAAAAAAATGTTATTTACGACAAAAACAAACATGCTTGCCTCATAAAAATATAGATTATATACTATTTTTAGTCAAATTATAATTAATATATATATTTTATAATAAATTATTGTTATTAATTATAAAAACCGAAATATAAACTGTAATATACACAAAATTATTTCTAATTAATTGTTTTGATTTATGGTGTAGTAAAAGATTTATAGAAAGAATGATCTTATACCAATCTAATTATATACCATGTGAAAAGTCTAGCTGCATCCGATATAAATATATTATTTAATGATTTATATGAAATAAAAAATAATAATATAAATACCACAAAATAAAGGAAACACGAAATATATTAACTATTTACACAAATCGGTTACCACCACGACATTCAACAATTTGATCTCGAACACGAATTGGATATGTTGAATACATCCACAAATCATTCGCTCTGTTATAATTATTTTCAGGATTGTAAGACGCTTGCGGCACTTCATGCCTTGTAGGGTTTTTCAGTTCAACTTTCTCAGCCGAAACTTTAAAAATGTCTAATGGAGTTCCATCTAAGGGGCGAGCCTTTGAGATTGTCAACAATATTAGGTCTCGCATTTTTTATTTGTAATGTGTGGATTCCATGTTTTTCACAGGGTGGTAGAATAGCATGATCCAGCATATTGCTGGAAAAGCACCACCACAGCTCAAATTCTTCCAGTATAAGAATCCCCGCGGTGAGGATATCGAGAGTTCTGTTTGTATTGCCGTTTTGCTGGAACTGGCCAAAGACTAACTTTTCACCAGGGGCGTCTCTGCTAACAATAGCGATTACCTTTGGAATGACTTAAGATGTTAATAAATATGCGGTGATGCTGATCGTCTGCATTTGGATGTTCCTGGCAAAACTGCAGCAAACGTCTTTGGGAAAATCATATAGAATCTAACCCTAAAAGTCATCTGCCAAATAAACGACCTTTAGCTACCGATCTTTACGGGTTTCGGTGCGAAATTAGGTAAGTTCGCCGGGGGGGGGGGGGGGTACATTTAAAGTAATCTTTACAAACCGATATATCGACGATTTTTTCAACAATAACATAAAATAAACAGATTTTTGAAATGTAGGATTGATTTATCGATTATAAATTATTGATTTTATCAATTTTTACTAATTTTTAACAAAAATCACATCAACTATGCGTAATTTCAAACATTAGACTTTATATCTGATTGAAGGATATATTTGAGTGAGTTAGCTAAATCAGATAATAGTTTCGTAAGTAACACACTTTTGCCATTGTGGCTAATATTAATATTATTGTTGTATTGTATTCCATTCCATTGAACACAAATACAAAAAGTTGTCCCAATTGCTTTCCTATTCAACAAATATAGAATATGTTAAAGTCTTCATATTATTTGTATTTATTATTCATTTCATTTGAAATATTTCAAAAAGTTCGTCTGATTCATTGATCAATGAAAAATATTAATATTCTTAGATAATGTCCATATAATAGGAGAATATGTTGGCATAAATTAAATATGTTAATGTATTGTATTGAGGACAGTAATACAAAATCATTCGCATTGTGTACAAAAGGTATTTAGAGAAGAATCAATAATTAATGCATACAATAAGTTGATCGATTCTTTTCCGATTTCAATGGGGCCTTACTTGACTATTATAAGAGTCCAAATTAAGTTATAATCTTTTAATGAATATATAGAACGGAAAGATTTGAGCAGAAAGTTTTGCTTCAGTCAGCAATGATTAAATAATTGTGTTAAAAAACTGGAAATGAGGTCTATGTTTGCCCAACACCATAAGTCCCGACAGGGGGCTTGTACAACTTTGGGTAATAGATGAGTTGGACCCGTGTCATAGCATACTTCTTAGACGATGTGTTCTTGAATGTGTTCTCCCGGCGAAGTCCTGTTCGTCGCATACATTCAAGAGCAGCATCGAAGAATTCTGGCTTCATGCCAACACAATCCTGGAAGGCAGAGAAAAAGTAGAAAACATAAATGCATTTTGCAATCAGTTGTAGTAGTAGGGAAAGACTATATCTGTGACACATCTGATTAGTCGAGACAACCCCCCTCCCCCAGTAAAACAACATAAAACATTTCAAAATTTCAAAAAATTAAAAAAAAATTAACGAGAATTTTAAAATTTCAAACAATATTGATTTTACCTAAACTATGATTTTGATTGCCTGTTGATCCAAAATCCAAAATTTAAAATAAACAATTCTCACCCTGAGCCAGCGAGCTTGCTCCAACGTGATAGCCATTGACGTCCGATCTTTAGCAGACTTACAACTAGTGAATCGTATTGCATTTAAAGTCCAGGATATCTCAGACACGCAATGCAGCACTGCTATTGGTTTAGACCGCGTGTGAGACAACTCATATTGAACACAGGCTAGAGCGTCGTAAACCTCGCCTTGCGTGCAGGTTTTACCTGAAATAAAGCCAACACGTAGGCACTCCTGTCAAAGATTCATCAACCAATAACAATGCACTCACGAGGGGCTCCATAGTGTTTTGTATATCGATCGAAGTAAGCTCTTAGGGATAAGAGGCCTTCATTATTAATAAAATCTTGGAAGACCGTTCTGCCTAATCTGTATGAAAAGAAAAGAAATTAAGGATGACATGACCTAGCCAGCAGAATACAGCAACTTATGAAAGAGGTCTTTTACGTTTCTGCAAGCGTTTGCTGTTCATTGATTCCAACATTGAAGAAATAAGGATGAAGATGTAGCTTGACTCGACCCCTAGATCTTATTTCATCTGGTGCGTTACTCCACACGGCATCGGGGCATGTGATCTAGGTCAAGAAAAGTTGTATCAAATGTTTACCAATTTAAAATGTTCAATTAATGAATAGAAATCACCTGGCATTCGCTCATATTAATCATTTTTGCGGTCGGTTTCGGTCCAGGTCGAACTATAACACGAATTTGTGCGAGCTGTTTAACCGCCCAAAACATATCCTCCAGCATTCCATTTTCATCACCATAAGTGGACAACACACCCTCAAAATAAATGGGAACACCACAAACAGCCATCTGACGCCATTCAGAATCAGCCCAGCAAGGAAGACCATTAAGGAGACCACTTACCACGGCTGTTAGGGCCTGAAAGAGGAACAAGACAAGACTGTAACTGGTGTTGAAGGACTGTAATTGGTGTTGAAGGACTGTAACTGGTGTTGAAGGACTGTAACTGGTGTGGTTAACACTCACCTGACAAACAACGCAGTTATGTCGGTATTGAAAGTTATCATACGCACTTCCCATTTGGGATATTCCCTCAAGAACTCGTGGCCATAGCAACTCGGCAGCTTGATTCCAGCACAACACAAGCGCCTGGTTGAGTTGTTCAGCTTGATTGGTTACAGACTGAAGCCATCGAGAGCGTCCACTGTTATCCAGAGGAGGGGTGGAGCACATTAAACCCCGAAGAGTATCATTAGCGGAATGGACAGCTCCTAGATCCACTAAATCGCTCAAATATTGATCTGAGAAGAGAATTTTGAAGCTTCGAATCTGTAACATTTATTTATACGAATAATCAATCGTTAAACGTTCGAAGTAAAAATATGCAGCTTGTATTTTGACCTTCTTGTCCAAACGGTCGGCTTCTATTGATTCTTGTCCTGGTAGAAGACGACTTGGAAGACTGGTCAACTCTGATCGTACCTCTTGACTGTGATGCAGTCCAGCTCTGATAACTTGTAACGATTGTGTGCCCTGCGCGTAGTCCGACAGACAACCCGTGTTTGCAGAGGCAATTCGCTGCATACCACCCGTTTTGTAGCGGAGAGGATGAGCCGCGAATGCACCAGCTGAGAGAATGTCCAAGAAGAGGACTGTTGAGAGGAGAGAAAGGAGATGACAGAGGCTGGAGGTCTGGGGACAGAGGTTGTGTTCTACCTAGGTTGTTGTGTTCATTGAGCATTGCGATTCGATTGATGTGCAGGTTGATGGGCACAAACTCCAATTGGCTACTATTCTTTTCTCGAGACGGTCGAAATTTGGGACCTGTCAGCGATTCACAAGGATTAGACATCCTAAATAAAAGAGTTGTCAATAGTTTTGGTGCTACCTGCGTAGTCTGAGAGGAACCTCAAAGCGTTTTCATAAGATTCTATGTTGCTCTTCATTCCAATCAGTCTGTCCGTCCTCTGTCGCTCAAGAATCGGTTTAGACTGAAACTCAACACCGACAACACATCAACAAAACACAAACATTGTGAAAAACTTCATTGACAATCTCACAGAAGCAAAGTTAGACAAAGACTCAAACAGCAAATGTTCCTCGTGTATAATCCGTTTTCTGGAAAGGACAAGATATTTGCTTTTCATCTACAAAGGTTAATTCATGCATTTATCGGCCTCACAAATATTCAACCGGGAAGTCTATAGCGGTCGTCGGTTCCCCCATGTATTCCACCACCTTGAGATCCACTCCGGTGACGTCAGGGAAGGAATAGCTCTTGGCGAGAACGTTCTCACAGAGTGTGCGGTACTGCACCGTGTAGATGTCGGCCTGTAAGGAAACCAAAGGAGAGAGGGAGAGAGGAGGACAAAGATATCCAAAGATTTACCACGGATACACGAATTTGTGTCAATTTCTGAATTGAACATATTTTGTTGGCCTTTTCAACTGCAATACAATTACAATTGAACTTATTGATGTTATTATGTGTTAATTCTTGGGCCACAAACAGCATGTATAATCGTCAAAGTAATCATTTGAAGTATCAATTATACTCAATACGTTGTTGGACATAAATCATTTATGTTGGTTCTTTGTGTTAGCTCTCTCCAAAATGATATCGGATACAGCTGACTGCGTTTTATGGAAACTATTTTGTAAGCTATAATTACCAGCTTGGTCGACAAAGAGCTAAATAAATGGATACCCAGGAGTAGCAACTTCATAACCATAACTAACATAGTGTACAACTGATTATGTAGTTTCCATAAAACGTAGCTAGCTCGAATTAGATAATAGTTTCATAAGAGAAAACACAATCTAAGGTATATCATTTCTTTTGTGGTAAGAGCTAACACATTTTTGCCATTGTGGCTAATAATAATATCACACTTTTTGTTGAATATGAACATTATTTTATTTGTATATCGTTCGCCTTGAATTATTCAGTAAGCCACATTTCCTGTTTTTAGTTTCTAATGAACCGAAGCTGTAATTAATGAACCGACTGGAAATTAACTTACGCATTCCCAACCATTGATATCTTTGTTATTTAAAAAAAATAGTAATCGTTTATATTACGGACATAATTGCCCATCTAGACAAACGTTATTACGATATCAATGTTCCAATACCTGTACGCTTCATTTATAGTTGATAAACGATTAAGAAGTCAACAAATTATTCGATTTATTATATAGATTTTAATTATCAACTGTTCAAATGACAGATTTCTATTGATTGAATTTAATTTCTATGTTTGATGAAGGTCTGTATAACGTTTCATTATAGGTGTGATTATGAAAATTCACTTATCGATTAATAGGAACCCTTTCTATATAAAAAACGTCCAATTTTTTCAAAATATTAAATATGGTTAAAATGACAGCCTTAAAACCGTTGTTGCTATGGTAAATTGAGGTCGCTAACAATGTTTTTTCATTAATTTTCATCAAATTCAGTTAAAGTTTATTGCTGAATAAGACGAAATTATGCGATTTTTGGAACTTTATATTTCCAAGTCTATAATAGTCTATTTAACATATCAAACAATCTACTATCCTAGCTTTAGATCAATTAATTATTATTACAATCTTGCAATCTTTTACCATTTACACATTTTTAACTACAACATTAATTATAGCTTACGTTAGCTGCCTCTCCTCTGTCTAGAATTCTTTGTCTTGTTTTGATAATAATTTCGGCGTCTTTCATCTTATTTCCATCAGATTCAAGTAAGGGAAGTCCTAACGTTGTGTTATTTAAAATGATTTCGACGGTAGCCAACGCTTGAGCCACTGTGCGCATCTGAACACATGGAAATAAATAAAATACAGTATAAATGCAACATACTACTGTTAAGGTAAATAGTAGTATGCCCAAGTAAACCATTATATTTATGTAACTCACAGTGTTTGATCGAATATCGCGGACATCGGTGACATTAATTTTAACTAATGTGTTCGCTGCATACATATCTTCACTGATAAAGAGAGTTTTCATGAACTTAGGATTGGAGGAATTCTACAAAATATGTAATTATTTCAATAATTATAAAAGGTATCCAGACTGATAACTTTTTATTATAAAAGCAAAGAATAATTGTTATAAAACATCAGTAAGGGTTCACCTCGACAATTTCTGTTCTAGATATTAAAGACCATTCGGTGTGAGGGGGGGTCTTAACATAAAGACTGACGCAAGGGTTAGGACACAATTCAGACGAATAGACCGGAAGATTCGTGCATGCTGTAAAGACGAAGAATAACAATGAAATAACTAGTAGTTGATATAAACACACTTCAAATACACAAAGAAAATCGGATATCTGTGAAGGAACCCCTCTTGGTTATGAAAGCCTGCTTGGCACACTGGACCAGAATCACGTAAGTGCATGACACAATGGTTGTACCAGCAGATCGATAATTCAGTTAAAATTCTTCACAACATGGTAAAACTATGATTGCGGATATTAAAGAAACATCAAAAGTTAGGGAATAATATCGTTCAATCAAGTAAGGCTAACTGCAATTTTCCATTAACGCTGTCTGACAACAACATTTCATGAAAAGTTTAAGGCCAATAAATGGACATTATACACATTACAACTATATGAGTCTAACTGTGATCGTGCATAGAGAGGTTAACTGAGTGCACAGAGACAATGTATAAAGAATGCGAGGTGAAAGATAGCAATGACCAGATCTTAAGGATTTGTAAGACAAAGCTGCACTTAAAAGGTATTAACTGAGTCGATAAGTGTAATGGTATCATTAGCCAAACAAACAATCACTCATATAGAATGCTCAGCACAGCTAAATAGTGACTTCGGCCGGGAAGCCCAAATAAATCGTTCCGTCAGAATCGTAGACAATAACAAATCAATAATAACCACTGTAATTTGTCTAACTTTAACCCAATAATTCGATAATAATTCTATTGAGAAGGAGGGCTATGAGAATATTTACGTAGTTCTTTGCTTGATGGATGTTGGAATCTCTCAAAATATATGATGAATGATTATGTGACGGGGGGTCGGGGGGGGGGGGCAACGTTTTTGGAATTAGCGAAAATTAATAAATATATTCTGACAAAGATGGAACAAAGGTAACAATGGAAGTGGTCCAAGGTGTCATCATATATGATATTATGAAGAGAGTGGTCCACGTTATAATACTTTTTGGTTTCCTAAATTTAGACTTTAATATTTGTACCACATGATTCTCTAGACATAAATATGTTTGCATAATTAATAGTTACCGTTTGACATTATCAATTAATAGAATATAATTCATGAACCTAAACTGGCTACATTTGTTGGCAAAACTTTTTCCAGTTAAATTTCAATTTAGTATCAAAATATAAACAAGATACATAATTTATCATCTGTTTGCTGATTGAACATCTGAAAAACCAGATCTTCAAAACACTTTTAATTGTCAAGGCAGAAGTTATGTTTAGAAAAAATAATAAGATAATATAACATACAATATGTTCATGAATTAAATAAGATTTTAAGAATTATGATTAAACTCTACAAATATACAAGATAAATAACTCACAGAACTGTAGTTCTAAACCAGCCTTATCAGGTTCCTCGCAGTCTGAAAGAAATAAAAATAAAACATAATATTGAGATATTTAATAACCAACAAAACAACAGTTCAGTACACACTGCACCAACAACACAACAGTCCAGAACACACTGCACCAACAACACAACAGTCCAGAACACACTGCAC
>JAUZNC010057766.1:0-12315 GCA_034780395.1 Vannuccia rotundouncinata | reverse complement strand
ATTTTTGCCAGGATCGACAGAAACCGATACTAAGTGATAACAATCAGCTAGATTACCAATCTAGTTAAACTTAAACAAAGATAGAATATCTATGATAATTTCACACAAAATTAGATTAATTTTATAAATCGATATCTTGTTTTATTAAACAAGATTTGTAAGTAAAATCAAATCAAATTTGTAACAAAATTTACCAGAGCTAAACATTTTACTGCGGTCAGATATTAATGCAAACGTTACCTGGGGAATCCCAAAGTTCTAGAATAAAGGTCATTTCATCCACACTGACTTCCGCAGAGTAACTTTCAAACAAGGCTGGGATATAGGACGGAAATGTATTCGACGTGTAGCTGATTAACAAACACGTTTTGCCAACACCACAATCACCAACAACAATACATTTTATTTTCTGCATACTTTTCTGAAAAATAATAAATAACGTATTTGAATAAATAGCAATTCTTTATGTATTACTGCACGGATACATTCACGTATGTAAAGTAAAGCACAGAAGTATTAATAGCCTCTAACTAATATGGGGAGTTCGTAAGAGAAGCACATAATACTACAGATAAAATTAAATACAAATTAAACATAAATGGTACTTAACGTAGAATCATCCGACAATTTGTCCAGCGAATTTGACACAGGTAGTGTTTTTTGTACTTTCATTGTATCGTACCTCAATAATTTTAATAGTCCATACGTTGTTTTATAGAATATAAAAACTTTAATCAGATTGCGAGAATATCAATAAAAATATATTTAACAAAAATTTTTGTTAAACTTAATTAAAATTACAGCATATGGTGAAATCGTAATAATATAAATTGTCATTTAAAATAAAATTCTTTTCACTAGATATGCACAGCATATTTCTAATTATGATGTTAACGGGACTATACGATATTTGAATATCTAACAAATACATTTTTAATTATGATTAGTACCAACAATTGATTATACAAAACACTCACCGATAACAGTTAAGTCATAAATGTGAAGTCGCTATTCTATTAAAGTGTAGGTATCTGAGTATTTATTGTGACCCACTTGAGTTTATTGATTACTTACGGCTTATATAAAACGTGTGTTCTAAATTTAGCTACACAGATTGTGTCTACAGTAATGACAATTAAGCAAATATAAAATAATTGTTATGAAATTCTGATCAGAACTGATTAAACAAAGTTTGAAAATATCTAACAATTCTTTTTTCAATAGAATTTAGGTGTTTTTTTAAATGATTATTGCTGTGTAATTAAAAAAAGTACGTGCTAATTATTAAAACAATTTAATGAACAAAATGTTTTCACAATAATCGGTGGTTAAAGCATATTATTGATTTACACAAGAAAACATACTTCATATAAATAGACATATAACTGAACAGTAGCTTAAAAAAAATTGCAAGCATATATTTTTAAATCGTTGGATATAAAAAGTCATTATTGTACTGGAAAGAGGGGGGGGGGTGGTCTTTTCTTCAAAAGGGCAAAAGTTTATAAACGGTTTAAAATTATAAAAATAAACAATTTTATAGCTAAAACTAAGGCAAGGTATGCTAGCAAAAATGCAATAAAACCCTACAATATTGTATTTTAACATCTACACATACTAATATCAAAACGCCGTAATAAATGCAGTCATAAAAATGGAAAAAGAGTGAATAAAGACATCATTTATTGATTATCTTGCATGAATTATATTAATATAAAATATAAAATAAGTCAAAGCATAGACCAGTTCCAACAGACATAAACAGTCACTTGTAATACGTAACCATAGTGATAATAAATTCAAAATGTTTGGCGCAACCATCGAAAACGCAATAAAATTATTTACATCATTAATTTATATTTTTTTAGAACAGTCAGAACCACGATGTTCTTATTATTACATAGAGAATGCTGAAACCAGGAGAATACTTTGTCAAACTTGACACACTTTCAATTTACATATGTAAAATTGTATAGTTTTTTTCCTTTGTCAAGTTTATTCAGTTTTTGAAAGATTAAAGTTGAAAGGCCGTAGATATATAATATTAAATTAATTATATTTGTATATTAAATATTAAATATTAACATTAAATATATTATAGTTAATAAATATATAAATGAATAAATAAATAAATAAATTTACCAATACTATAACTGATTAATTTAAATAGCCGTTCTATTAATACAGTTGTATTATCATTGTGGTCAGAAACATTCAAATGGAATCAATCAGTTCTTGTATCACAACTAATAGGCTGAATATAAATATAGCTGAAAATATAATAAAAATTAATATTGTTATCATCAATATCAAAATTCACTAAATCACATGATTGACAAAACTTCAATTTACAACAGTTTACTCATGTTTCTCATTACTTTACAAGCACTGTTCAGCTGTGTTTAATAAATGTGCGTATGCTAATTAAATTTCTGTCAATACACACACATTTTAACCTCTAAATTATATGTGTTAAAATTGTTTAACTATCAAATCCCTTATTACATGAATCGATAAAAAAGTAATTAAAACATTAATTAATTACTGTAGTATGACTTACACAATGCACTAAATACACACACAATCATAGAAAAGTTCAAATTCATTTTGGGAATGTTATCACTGATAATGGAAGCTTCAGAGTTGTCGGTAATATATCCCATCAAAAATTGTGAAAATATTATTGTCTTGATAACTTTAAAATTTAAAACATTTTTTGGAATATCATCATTAATTTAAAAAATGTCATCAATCCAATAATGTTAATATTCTATGCATAGATATTACCCGGAGAACTAATTTAATTAGAGTTGTATTTAATATATTTTATGTCAATGTTCAGTTTTCGGGCGAACAATTGAACAATGTCTGGTGTAATTAATAGACATGTATTTAATATAAATAAATATGACAAATATTAACAATCGAATAAAATTCTTTACCAAATTTACCGCATATAGCGTTTAATAAGTCATTCTTTTTAAATAATAAATACTATATTTAAGACCTTGACAATGACATATTAAGAAATACTGAGCGGGCTAAAATATCATTTAATGCGGCTCTGCCCTGTAGAAAATAACAACTTTACCATGAAAACTGCTAACTTTGATTTTTGAACAAGAGTTAAGCAAAACGTCACGTTTTCCTTAGATAAAGAAAGACCATTTCATTCCGTCTTTCTGCAGTACAGGATTCAGATCAGGAGCATTGGGAGACATTGATAAACTTTCTCCGAGGAAGGACGAGATTTGTCTGATAACTATTAGTTATTAGTTATTAGATATTTGTCTGATAACTATTAGGTTGATACTGACGTACTAGTTTCTTCTAAAGTAATTCCTCTTGATAATGAGTGAGATATTTTTATTTTCTTTGCTTCCGTAATATTTTCTTTGCTTCTTATTATATTTTCAACCGTTTCTGCATCTATATGTCCAATCACACTTTGAAATTTTGGCGCTGTAAAGCCCGGTCTAAAAAGTCATGTAACGACACTTGACCCAATGTAGTGATTCGTGTACACTTTACTTAAACTTGCATTTTTAGACGTACATTACTTTCATAGCATCGTTCAAGCTATTTTTTTCACAAAACTTATTTAGTAGAAAACCATTTTCCTTCACAAAATGTTGCCAATGGTTTCGGAAATAATACCGAAATTTTCTTTGGTTTGGGATATTTTTTTAAAAGTAATCTTGAACGGCATCTTGAACTATCCGGTTTGGCATACATAACAATTTTCTGCAATTTGTCAGGGTTTTGCAGCAGAATAGTATTTTATCTCCGCTGTCTTTCAAACTGCTCAATTTAATTGTTGATTTCCTCCAAAGATATTCCATTTTCTTTGATTAAATATGATTATCTAAATTAGGAAATTAATAAAAACTCCATATTTAAAAGATTGTTCATGATTAAAAACTTGCTTACTTATATCAAGTAAATTATTTGAACTTTAAAAGATATTTAACAAGCATTATGATATTGAAGTTTGATAAACTTGAATTCAAATAATACGTTGTTTTCTAAGGCATAAATTAAAAATCTATGTACGTCCCTTAGATTTTGAATTTATGCCCTAGAAAACAATGTATATTTCCTACATTCTTAAAATTTCACGAAAACGAAACTAAACTTTTGAAATAAATTGAAATTTCAGAAACTTAACATTTATTCAGAAAAATAAATATTACAAAGTGAGTAATTTTTTCATTTAGATAATGATTTGAAAGTAGTAGGGTTAAGTTTGTTCTGTAACCACATATGATTAAAAAGAGAGAAAGTAAGGGAGGGCGGATTTTTTTGTACAACTTTTTATAAGAAGGGGTAATAAATAATAATAAATATTAATTAAGTGTTATGAACATTTAATTTGATTTTTACTCAGCTATTCACTTTACGTTGGTTGAGCATAATGTCAACCTATAAAAAGCAGACAGACTAATTTTTACAAGTTCATCGTGTATAAAACAATGCTTGATTGCTGACTTTCCAAACTTCTCTTTCTGCAGGTTTTGACGTATACTCTGCAGAAAATATCATCATTACAGCAGATTGTGGAAGAGCCTACATATATTATACTTTAACAATTTGTGTGTAAAATATATTGTTGATTGTACAGAAAACAATACTTCATATAACTGAACAGTTGCTTAAAAATAATATAACACATTCACTTTTGGATATGTGTTGTTAAAAATAAATTAATTAATGTAATTAATATTAATATTAATAATTAATATTATATTTATCATTATCATTATCATTAATTACGAATTATTCTCAAATGAGTAATTGTTTTGAAAAATATATTTTAATGATTAAATTGATAGAAAGAAAAAAATACTTTTGTTCTGGGTATTACTAATGTTTAATCCCAAGACGTTTCGATATCTTTGTCAACTGTTAAATTAAATATAGTGCAATAACATACCAATAGGGTACAATCCTACAGAAATAATCAATCAAACAATAAAAAAGAGAATAAGATTATAATTATGATTATAAATAAGAAACGGTATTTATTAAATTATAAATTGATCATTTTTAAAAATAGCAAGTTAGAAATTACCATGGAAATTGACTAACATAATAAAATAAAGTCAATTTCGATTCCAAATTACATATTATATGGCCACTTTTATATCAAACGTTACCTAATTGAAATATTAAATTTTATATTTATATTTATAATTTATAATTAATAATTATATATTAATTTATATATTATATATTAATTTATATATTATATATTAATTTATATATTATATGTATATAATTTATATATATATATTAATTATATATAGATTGCAGTGGCGTTGCCGTGTTATCTCTAGACTTTACCAAAGCCTTCGACACGATCTCGTACAATTAGATCATGGACAGACTCCCCTGCTGCAATTTTCCATTACACTTCATCAGATGGATTGAATCGTATCTGACTAATCGCACTCAACGTGTCATCGTGAAAGGTCACCTCAGCTATCCAATTCTTGTCAGCAGCGGAGTACCCCAAAGATCAATTATCAGGCTGCATTTGTTTATTCTGTTAACTTTCAAACTCATCAGTGACCAAATTTCACATATAAAATATGCGGATGACACAGCTGTCATTCCTAAAATAACCTCTGACATTGATGGGTCACAACGATCCCTCATAAACAAATAACTGCGAAAAGTTAAATTTCAATTTGAATGTGTCGAAGTCCAATCTCATTGTTTTTAAAATGAAAACAGTGAAGTCCTTAACATATCAATCCCTGGTGTGTCTAATGTTAATACCTTCCAACTTTTGGGTGTAACATTTACATCTAATCTTAAATGGGATTGCCACGTTGATACCATCATAAGAAAATGCGCTTCACATAGTATGTTTTTCGCATCCTAATACAATACAGCGCCGTATATATCTTATTACAAACTTTTAATGGTATCATTCTTTCCGTCATGGATTATACGTCACTCCTTTAAATCTCTATACCAACTATACTGAAAGAAAAACTGCAGAGAATCATAACAATATTATCCACAAGTATCAATGCACATGTCCCATTTTTGAAACTGCTGACCATCGGCGGTATCGCTTGGCCAAAAGGTTATTCTACAATGCTGAAACCGATGTATCCAATTCTTTACACTGATTAATCCCTAACAGGCTGCCTAGGCGCCAATCAACTTTCTTCATTCATATGTCACTTTATCTTAACGATAGCTAATTGTATTATACACCACCAGTCTGCACCACATATGTATGTTCTGTTCATCTATACTATCATACTTTACTATATAACCAATTATTTTACCATTAACTACATACCTGAATATTGTCTCCCATCTACTGATTAGCCTTTTTTCGTTGTATATATATATTTGCTATTACATTATTCACTCATTAATATTATTACTATTACTAATAATATTATATTATCTATCACTACCAAATACTCTATGCCTGCATATTGATTCCCATTTACCGAAAAATAAACGCTTACTTACTTACTTAATAATAAATTCAGTGTTTGGCGCAACCATCGAAAACGCAAGCAATTTATTTACATATTTAATTTATAATTTTTTTAGAACAGCCAGAACCCACTATGTTTTTATTACATAGAGAATGCTTACACCAGGGGAATACTTAGTCAAACTTGACAAAATCCAGCCCACCCAAATTATACCTAAACAAGTATATGTTATCTTATGAAACGACGTTTATTGAATTGTCATAAAAAATGATACAAATATATTAAATGAACATATATAAATATAGGATAAGTAAACAATACAAATAACATCAGAATAAACATGGCTAAGAGTAATAAGTATGCACATAAAAATATAAACAATATGGACCACACCATTAAACAATATGGTTTAACTAACAATACAAATTAACAAAACCTCTACAATAGACATTTTCAATTTACATATGTACAATTTTATTGTATTTTTTCTTTATCATATTTATTCAGTTTAGATAAGATTAGAGTTGAAAAGTCGTATATATATAATATTTAAGTATATTTTTTATTTAAATATTAACAATAAATAGATAGTTCATAAATAAATAAATAATATAAATAAATTAGTTAATACCTTTTTTACTGAATTTTTTTCAATTTTAAAGTTATTATTTACTATTATATATTAATAGTAATACAATATTTATAGTATAAATCGCCTTCTTTGCGTGAACATAATTCATTACAACATTCTGAATCGTGATTGCATCTTTCAGAAACATGTTTGCACTCTAAAAAGATATGCAGATTAATCTTATTATTTTAATGTAAAAATAAATGTATTCATAAATAATAATAACTTTCAAATAATAATAACTTCAAGTGGTCATAAGTAGAAAGAAGCAATTATGAATTTTAAAAATGCATTTTTTTAAATGCAATGATAAATATGGTAAATTATTAACAAATACAAAATGCATAATTGTGTAGTTTTTTAATTCTAAACATAAATACTTCATAATTTCATAAATAGCTATCACGTAACGATTTAATTATAATCACGGAACAAGTTATAATGAAAACATTAAATTAATACTAGAACTGATTAATTAAAGCAGTTCGTATTATCAAGTGTTCAGGCACGTTCAAAAGAAATCAGTCAGTAATTGTATCACAATTAAAAGGAAGAATATCTTAAAAGTATCGCTTTATTTAGTATTTATATATAATATGTATCAATGCAATTAGTATGAAAAAACACTGACCCTTTACATCTTTGCGGGGTGGTTCACTACCAGAAAAATAACCAAATGTTGGAAATATAGCTGAAAATATAATACAAATAAATATTGTAATAAATATTACATTGTAAAAACAATGTCAAAATTCACTAAATCACATGATTGACAAAACTTCAATTTACAACAGTTTACTCATGTTTCTCATTACTTTACAAGCACTGTTCAGCTGTGTTTTAAGAAATATGTGTGTGCTACTTAAATTTCTGCCTAAAACACACGTTTTAACTCCCAATTAAATGTGTTAGAAATTGTTTAACTATCGAATTCCTTAGTTCATGATTTCATTAATTATTGTAGTGTGACTTACACAATGCACTAAATACACACACAATCATAGAGAAGTTCAACTTCATTTTGGGAATGTTATCACTGATAATGAAAGCTGTTGGTAAAAGCTGTTGTCGGTAATATATATATCATTAAATAATGTAAAAATATTCTTGTCCTGATAATTTGAAAATTAATTTTAAAATCCAATATTAATGCCCGCCAAGACTGAATAACGATTTTTTAAAGAATATATGAATCATCATAGATTTAGCAGGTATTTATTTAAGGGCGCGAGGCTCACGCAAATTATGCCTTATAGCTAAATCTATGATGATTCATATTGTAATTTATCTAACTCTACATAGTATAACATTATTTTTAAATAAGTTTGAAAGTTCAAATCGAAGTTTTGAAATTTATATTGACTGTTTCTGATTCGATTCAGTTAATTGAAAAGTTTGAGGCGGTTGATTCGCTTTTAATCATGCAAAATTTGATCAACATGTCTAATATACCAAATGAAATGGTATCTAGTTTAGGTGACGAAGAATAGAGTTGAGTATCAAAAGAAAGCATGAATAGAGTGGTAGTAGAACTGGATAAAATTTATAAATCACTGAATATTTTGATCGCTCTACACCCTCTATCATCCAACAAGAAGTATGGTTTGAGTTTGTGTATTATTTTGGTCTATGTGGTCGTGAGTTACTCGTATCTTTTACAAGAGACATACTAGAATTCAACACGGATTCAGATGGTTGTAAATTGATTCAAATTTGGTGTGACCTGCTCAGCAAAAATGTAAAGCATCTATTTCTCAAAAAAGAGTGAAAATTTTCGAACAGTAAGAGTGTATGAACGACAAGATGTTTGATTACAAAATTATATGATTGTGAAAAGAGAAAGATGTCCGATGATTCCCTTGATTGCACAACTAACAACAACAGTTCCAATCAAAATGTGAATATAACGGTTGACAACAAGAAATTGAAATTGGTGAATCAGGAAATCTGTACAACTGTCCCATCATATATGGCAGTGGGGTTAAATAAACTTCGCTGGTACCTTTGAAAAGTGTAGTTTTTATGTATATAATAAATAGAATGTATCGGTTTTTGTTACCACAATTTATTTCCAGTCATTTTTCATGACAAAAATGCCCTGAAAATATTTATGAATTAATAATAAAATGGTTTGATCAATAATTTTGAATTTTACTCAATGTACTAAAAAATGTCATAGATAGAGTTAGATAAGATACAATAATCGAATCATTAACTTATATATTATTTATTTAGACCGGCAAACTGATCAAAAAAAAAGTCTAGAGCGAATTTCAATCAATATTAATTATTCGATTAATTTATAAATTTCATTAATCTTAGAGTTAATGTTGAACTTCCGCCCATCAATTTGGCATTGATTATCGATATAGATATATTTCTCCGCGGACGTTTATTGAATATTGGTCAGATTACCGGTCTAGATAAATAATATATAAGTCATTGAATTGAAATGAGAAGCCGTGTAGCGGCTGAAGCAATATAAATAATTGTTATTATCTATAGATATATTATTAATATAGATAAATTTATTATTGTTGTCCATTCTATATAAAATTTTGATTAACGAACTTTTATTCAATTTACACGTAATCTATTTCTACCATCGATACTGGTAGATTTCCATTTCAATTATGATTGATTATTTTTCCATCATCAACTTTAAAGTATTGATTAATATTTCACCTCTCGTAGGTGAAACATTTCATCTACCAAATTATGTATATGAAAAACAATTGCAATACAATTAACGATAACAAACTGTTCAATCAGAATGACTTTTTAAAAGTAATGTTAAAAATGTAGTATTGAAAATTGCCGGAGAATAAATTTTTCAGGTTTTCTGTAGTCACGCTTGACTTTGCAGAAAAATGGTTTACGTTTAACTCCTCATTAGAATTAAAAACTTTAATTTTTCCTCTCAGAGCGGCTTCAGTCTCAGTTTCGAAAGTAGGTAAATCTATGTACGATTCATCTGCACTTGATACATGACCAAATCTTCTCTTGGTAATTTCGTTTGGGATGCCAGCTTCCAACATTTTGATTTTAGCTGTGCAACGTAGGCTAGTATTAGTTAACTTTCTATATTTACCAATTGATTTCATTAAATTAGTTGTCACTTTTTCGATTTGGTATATTCTTTGGTAAATGTTTGATGCATGCCATAGACATTACACTATATAACTACAACTAGATCTGCAATCTAAAATTAAATGCTTAACCGGTGTGTTAGGCAAAAAACGGTAAAAAACTTTAAATTGTTCAATTAAATTGAAGTAATATGCTTATAAGTTCAAATCAGCTAATCAAATTGAAGTTTTTTGCCTAACACGATGGCTAGGAATTTTAAATGCATTAATTTTAGATTGCAGATCTAGTTTAATGTATAGATATATAATGTCTATGATGCATGCCTATTGGACTCAGAAATAAAGATGTTGTCGTAGGTATATGGGATAAAAACTATTTCAATATGAATACTGGCCAGCGTTCTGGATTCACTTCATTAGAATTAATTGTAATCACTTGTTGTTCCAGTCTAGCTTGTTTCATTCCAAAGTTCTTGTTTTCGAAACGTTTTCTTTATATCGCAGTTTTTCTTTGCCATCTTCTATGATCAGCTCCAGGGGGTCATTTTCAGAGCCTTGAGTAAATGTTTTCAGTTCGCTGGATGCTCGAAGACCAAGTTCTAGAATTAGTACAAATATTAAGGTATTCTGTAATTGGGTAGGTAATGCCTAACCAAGGCCACCCAAACTAGACAGTTGATGTTCATCTTCCACAGAAATCGGTTTATTTATTTTTCGTTACTTTACACATCCCTCTTTTGCACTTTAGCGCAGTTCGGCATCCGAAACCTTCGTGCCTCCAAAAACTAAATCCCAGAAAAAGGTACCAGTTCTTGTTCAAGGTATTGTGGAGAAACTGTTAAAAGTGTTAAAATCTCGATTAGCGATTAATTTTTCTAACATCTGCAAAAAATTGTTTGAGAGTAAAGTTAAGATCACTGGATGTCATTTCATCTAGCAGATTAAAAACATTTAGGCCGCTATCAAGCCGTTCTTGCCATTCGTTCAGCCCCGAATTGAAGAGTCTAACAGACCAGTTAACCTACTTTCTAGTTCCCTATGGTATTCGTCCACCAATATGCTCATTGATTTTGTCAACAGATGTACTCGCATGGCTTGCTGATTTTCTGCTATTCGGTAATGAACATATGAAACACTAATGAAACACTAAAGATGATTTCGTTAACCAAAACATTATATTTATCATCGCCAAAAATCATGTCGCCATCCATTTTGATATATGCAACATTTTCAGTAAACTACCACTATACAACATTTGCGATGACATTATCACAATAAAGTGATATTTCAAATATATTGATATCGATAATTATCGCTGGTAGAAATTGAATTAACTGTATATTTACGGAGCGAAACAGACAGTCATACTCGTTGCTTCGCGACTCGAAGATTCTAGCTTTTTCACTCCTGAAATCCGTCAGTTATCATGTACTTCATCAATAAAATTTGTTGTTATGAACAATACCTAAATATATGTTTTACATAGATTTCCGTTTTGTTAAAAACTTATTTTGGGGTCCTCAACTGAAGAGCACGCTAGAAAAGATAGCTAAAACAAAAATCAATGTCTTTTACCAGGCATTATAATGGCATCCCTGACGATCTAGAAGATATAGCAATTAACGATTTGTCCCACTCCGACGATTTAGACGACTCACTACTGTCGAAAGAGACAATACAAGAAATTGACAGAATTGAGATATATCAAATGAACAGCAATTCTAAACAACAAACGGAACAGCACGTTTAACGTTTTAAACATTTTTGATGAATCAAAATTTATCAAATCAAAATAAAATTGTATCTGTAAATGACTTATCCGATTTACTTAGATATTTCTAATCATTCTTAAAAAAAGAAAGAAAGAAAGAAAGAGATAAAGAAAAGCGCTGCGAGTAATCATTCGTTTAGTTTGTCAGGTACGTCTGAATCGCGACTAACTGCAGTAAAACAATCTGCAAACACTCAACTTGTGCATCAAGATACCTAGGTACCGATGACGTCCGCATTACGTATATATATATATATATATATTATTATGCTTTTTGAGTAATAGTAAGTAAGTAAGTAAGTAAGTAAATCGTTTATTTAAACATATGACAAACCGCACATGAGTAGGCAATACAGGGAA
>JAUZNC010057765.1:0-12320 GCA_034780395.1 Vannuccia rotundouncinata | reverse complement strand
AAGTAAAGTAAAGTAAAGTAAAGTAAAGTAAAGTAAAGTAAAGTAAAGTAAAGTAAAGTAAAGTAAAGTAAAGTGAATTGGTAAAATTATCACAATTAAATTAAAATATTAAAAAAAAATCTAAAATGAAATAGTGGCTCTCTTGCAGCATCGGAATTGTAGAATAAAAAGTAAAGCAAATGTTAAAATAATGATTGAATCCCCAATATTTTACCTTGGATACCACAAATGGAGGTACTTAATATAACATAATTGTAAAAAGCACGTAATCTAAATTTTCTCCTATCCTTACTCGATTATTTTCTTTTTGACGCAAAGTATGCGTGCGAAGATTCGATTACAGCTGCACATGTCGAGTGCACATGTCAAATACATATAAGAAGACAGCACATAGTGTCAAAATAATTGAAGTGGTTATGATATCTCCTATAAATACCCTTTGGGAAGAGAATCATACATGTATGTCACTCAAGAATATAATATGACTGGATCTTAGACGCAAGCACGCATCGTGAGGGTTTTCAGAGGATAGCCGACCGTTTTATGAATTTTGGTCTACCCCAATGGGTAAGCCACTTCGCAACTAAGCTCCAAACAACTTAGGAAATGCACGTTGCCACCATGCAAAAGGATCTCGGTAGGATTTCCTTTCTGAACCTGTAGGCATCAGTAGAATGCAGTACACCGGTGCTCTCTACTCCCCTCTCCTAAATCCTTTCAGTTCATTTTGGCGTCCTGTGGTTGACGGTGCGAGAGCTTCTGAGAAGCCGCATCCACCCTGACCCCATGTGGCGGATTCCCGTGATGACCAAATGATAAATCACTGGGGTGTTGACTGACAGTGATTACCCGAAATCGATGCCGGTGAAAGTGGGGAACTCTGGAGTACGGGATGGCGATCCAGCCGTGTGCCTGTAGTGTGTGACATTGACGTATATCCAGTGTTTCAAACCATGCCGCCAATAATTCATTCATATTTTACACTGGCCTATTTATTCCCAGAGTAAAACTTACTGTTACTAGGTGTAATATATCTAATTTATTTGCAGGATTTGATATCCTTTTTATAGATATAACAGTTTTGATTTTTATATGTCTAATAGATATTTATTTCATAGATTTGTGACCATATATTATTATTATATATAAAATTAATTTGAATTTTTGGGAAATATCTAATGAGTTACATTTAGACAATTTTTACGATTTAAATGGAAATTTTTGTTTAAATATTTAGGGCGGGGAATTGGGGTAAGTGTCGTCTGATGGGAACACACCCAACCCATTACTTCATTGTTTTTTTAAATAACTATTTCTATAATTGTTTGTAATATTTATAACTCTTAATCCGGGTGCCCCAAATTTAAAAAATCTAAAAATATATATTATACAAGTTAAAGGGGAGGGGGCTCCTCATGTTAGTAGAATACTGGTACGGCCCTATAGACTATTTGTTAATGCGGAATATGAATTATTTTGAAACTTCAATATGTAGCAGCAATCAAATATATTTGTATTGTAAAGACAAATTGAGTATTAGAAATTTAGTAATTTAGATAGGACGTTTTCTATATAGTTTATATAGTTGAAGCTATGTCATTTTCTTTATTAGGATCTAGGATAGGGCACAAATAAATATTACAAAATAAAAGTATATTATAACTCTGAATAATATGTATAATATCACGATATATATATATATAGTATCAAAAATTAAATGAATGTTAAAATTTATTCTAATATAACATGATGAATTTTCAGAAAGACGCCTTTAACTAGTTAATTAGGTATAACTAATATATATAAAACAAATTTTAATTTATATTGGTCGAAAAGAAAAGCAAAAACCTTTAAACATTTTTTGTATCACAAAAGTCCTAAAAAATCAATAATCAAGTGAATTAATATATCGCACATATTGATCACCACTAATATGTAAAATATGTGCAATACCTACTTCTATATAACTACTAACAATACCTAGTTAAATAAATCACTAATATGAATATAAATTGATGAAAAGAATTAATTATTTTTACCAATGAAAAGTGTTGCAAGATTCCTTGGAAAAAAGTATGGCAAATTCGATTTTGCACTATTAATTTGAAACTGATACTAAGTAACAACAATCACCTAGACTATCACCAATCTATAGGTATACTTAATAAAAAATATTATATCTATAATTATTACATGTTTTTTAAATCCTATAATAAAATTTTTTTTAATTTTTAAATATATCCATTTTGCTTATTTTTGTTTCATCTTTAAATGCTTGTGGGGTAAACATAGACTAATAAAGTTTTGTCAGTCTATGGGGGCGGGTGGGGTAAATCGTTTATTATTTGCTCACATCATCGATTAAATAAAGATCAAAATCTCAATTGATCAATAGATCGATTTTAATCTAGTTACTTAACAATATATATTATAAGATAGGATATATTCCTATCTGATGAAAATTTAATTAAAAATAATTTTTTATTTATTTGAATAATAAGGATTTCCACACACTCCCCCTTATACGTATAATAATATATATTTAGTTTCAGTTTCAAAGATTTGTACGTTTATGCAGCCATATTGAAACATATTACGAATGTGTTAGAGTTATTTAACTAAATCTTATAAATCTAAATACAGTATATAACCGATTTATAATATTTAATCTATAAATTTCGCAGAATTCTTATCTGTCGTATATTTATAGTTTATATGTAGAAAATATCGTTTCTGTTTTATTACATTTTTATTGAATTTTCACCCATGTAAGCTATATATATTCTGATAAATATTTTTAAATCTACATAATATACAAAGGAATGTGCATATTTGTATATAGGGCCAAACTTTAGGATATCATGAAGGACAATAGAATAAATATATGTAACTAATTTGAGGCTTCCTGCAGAAATTTTGATACAGTTTTTAAAATATTTTCTCCGTGTATTATAAGATTGGGTGTATTTTAATATATTAAACTTTATACGTATAATATAAAAATATACCCAGAGAAAAGGAACTATATTATTTGTTCAAAACATGCCTTAAATGAAAGGAAGACTGCAGTATGTTTTCCATATGTATAAAACTATACATTAATTACATATGCATGTGTGTGTATTAATATTTACAATATACAAAGTTAATATAAAATGCACGATATTTGGCTTTCAATTAGTCCAAATTTAATTATTTTATCAGTCATATGGGTTGTTGCATTTGCTACGCATATTGAATATATATGTAATCGTGGTCTATAAATAATTAATATTGTGGGTAGTTTTAATATATTTTTAAAAAGTGGTGTGAGAAACATTGGATGAATGCATTCTTCACTATTGAAGTAACTTTTGAAATGGTTGTAATTCTACAATCAAAACCTATGATTTTATTTATAGGGATTATAAAATGGATTATTATTATGTTAAAACATAAAATGGATTATTTACTAACGTATTATAATGATTTTATATTAATTGTGTACTTAATATGCAGTCAATATATAATCAAAAAATGTGACTAATTACGATATTATTAATACACATTTTAAATAAAATAATTGCATTTTATCCGGCCCTATAATAATTACCTATATAAACATTTTCAAATAATAAAATATACAATTTGTCATTAACTGTTAATCATGTGCTTGACTATTTTTCATCAATATACAAATTTAATATTATTTATACTTATAATTCAGCAAAATCTTTATATTCATCTATTTCAAAAAATATAATATCTCTCTTAAAATATAAATTTTAAACAATTTATCGAAAAATCGCAATCTGACTTATAATTCAATTTATTTCATTTTATAGACATTACATTTAGTGCAACAATTTTTATAAATAATATATAAAAAAAGCTAAATTTACAGTATCATTAGAAAGATATAGTTATTTTCATAATGGGTGTATGTATATGTAAATATGTATATATATATATATCTCGCAGAAAAGTTATAATACTGTGTACATAAATGAAATTAATCTTTACAGAAAAATAATTCTTACAATTAGTTACATTTTATATAAATATTATTAAATTATATTAAACTTTGTTTTGTTCATAGTTTACTTTACTCATTATATATTTGTTTATATATATATATATATATATATATATATATTAATGTGTGTATACATTGTGGCCACCAATATATTCGGTTAACATAGGTATTTGAAGATTATTAACAAATAAGCAGCAAAAATCAATACATATCTGCATATATGTTTACATAATATCACATGATACAGAATAGAGGAAAAAGTCCACAGGCATGGACTCTTTCCTTTTATTTGGCAAAAACAATTTTTACTATATACAATTCCTTAACAAGTTCCATGTAGTCAAAATTTTACGTTGAAACAAATTAATATTATATAACATTTTTTGTGAATCGGGAAAAGTTACAAATTAAATGTTCAAACAGTTTCAATAGAATGATTACACTAAAACATTAGCTTGTAAATTATTTATAGAAGATAATTGAGTTAATATTAAGTTTATATATAAAAGATTTGATGTGCTACACGAAAGACTTCTTTTGAGATTGTAATACCATATAAAATAACGAGCTATTACAGAGGCTTATAATTTGGCATATAAGATTAATTTGTACAGGACGGCGAGGTTAATCAATCAATATATACTTCGACAGCTATAATTTTTATTAAAAAATAACAATCAACACCTTCGCTTCAAGTTATAATAGTCTTGTCTATTAAACCAGACTTGTACTAAAAGGATAGTTGATATTGGCAGCCAGACGAGAGGGAAGGGGCGGTCTAAAGGGGTGAAATCGGTTAAAGGAGTTGGGGCTGCTTCCGACTGAGGATGGATCCCTCTGAAGGGATATTTTTCTGGCCAGATCCAGACCAGGATACATTCCGAAGTTGAAGGCGGTGAGGTTCGCCGCCGACGCAGCGGCAGCCATAGAAGCTGAATTAGTTGCCGGGTGTTGAATCATCGGTGGATGGCCCTGATTAAGAAGGGAGTCCGCTTTAACGTGAAGTTGCATATGGGAAAGAAGATCTTCCTGTGAAGAACAATGTTTACCACAGTACATACAGTACTCGGCAGTGGTTCCTGAACTAGGTGTTTCGTTAGTGCCGCTGAAGTTCTTACCAAGCATTAGCGAGGCGGGATTTGTCGAGGGTGGAATTGGAGATAGTTCCGGTGGCGAATGTAAGGTGGCTGAGTGTCCATTGGAAGGTAGTGGACTGTTTGGACCAAGGAGGCCCATGTTTTTATAGAAGGAATATGACTCAGTTAGTAACTTTTGATGCATACATTGCATGCAAAGACAGGGTCTATGTGTAACATGACAGGATAAGCAGTAAGGATCGTTACAGGCTGTACCAGGAGCATGGGATACGCCATTGAGAAGATTTGCCGCTGGATTTGATGAAATGGGCAGGCCTGCTGAGAGTAGGGAGGCCCAAGGTCCAAGGTTACTTGAAGAAAATGGGGGATAGCCGATGTAGCTTGGAGGTAGAAAGTTGGAAGGTGATGACAATGGTGGGGTTGGTTTAGAAGTGACTCCTGAAGCTGTGATCGCATCGATGTGGGCCGCTAGTTTTGAATTTAATGCTTGAGCTTGTTTGTGCAGATTGGATTTGCTCAACGAGTGTTGAGAAACTGCTGGTTTGTGTACCATTGACGGCGAGGCAACAGCATGCAGGTGAGATCTATGTGTTTGATTGGAGGAAGTGTTGGTTTGAAATCCAGGAGGAGATTTAGAGGAGAAGGACCGTGCCGGACTATGTGAAAATGCAATTGGAGACTTCCCTGAAGAATTGTCCCGGGGTGTTGGGGAATTGCCCACTGAATGCGATATCCAAGGCTTCCCAGTTGAGACCTTCAAAGGCGTAGTGTCAGAATTGTTGGCTAGTGGCATTCGCTTGGTCGGACAACTATCCGATTTCATGGTCTTTCTGTATGAGAAGGAATCTGTCGTGGGCGTTGCTGTACCACTCGTTGTTGAGACTGAAGCAACCTTCTTCATAGTTTCTGATGGGGTTATGTCTTTGCCTATGTTGTTGCAGGTTTCGGCAAGAAGAGCCAGGGGACTTTGCTTTGGGTCAACCTGCAAAAGATATAAGTGAAGCGTTTAATGATGATAAACTTAATTTGCATTCATGCCTTATTATTACACATTTCAAAGGACAACAAAGGACACATTTGGGTACCCTTTTCGCATGCACAATATACGCATTTACGAAGTAATTAATTATATCAGTCAATATAAAATGACAGCCTCCATATATTAGCCATTTGAATTCTTAGTTGTTTTCATAATAGGCCGCTAAAGCTATTTTATATTATATAGAATGTGTGGGTATAAATTTCTATATAGTGAAAGAATAAGGCACGACATAAATTTGTGTTGACCTTATCAAATCATTGAAAACACTTTCACATATTCACTCGCTTTCATCTATTTGTTGTAACAATTAAAAATATTCCATTTTGAGATCGTAATATGATTATTAAATATGGAATATCATTGGTATTGTATTGATGTGCATTTATATATGCAAATTTCCCCTTAAAATGTATACAATTATGTATGTGTAATATAAGATATGTGCTTTTTTTAGTAACTATATATAATATATTATTGGGAGGTTAAAAACTATTAAACAAATTTATACGCGTTGTATTATGTGTATATATATGTTAAACGATATTAAACTATATTATAGTATAGTATAATACTAGCTTTTAAACTATATATATACTAAAAAAGTCATTTTATAGAAAATATGTAATCTTTGAGAAAAGTTGTAACCTTATATTAACACATTTAGCTAAAAATATATACGATTACAAAAAGATTCTATACTGCAATTTGAATAAAATATAGCTATGAATTTTTTTTAAATAAATTAATTTATTGTATATATGGCTTAAATATAGTAATAAAAATATCATATTTTCACATAAATTAAATATATACCTATAAGGTAAGCCATATTGTATAAGGTACATCATATTCATATATAGTGAATAAAACCTATTGTGTATTCCTATATATATTATAATATATTACACACACACGATACAATGGGGCAGTGTTTTGTTGTAATATAAATAAATATAATATATGGTCGGTTTTTCCTTATCACTCAAAATGATATGAATGATGACACTTCACAATGAGACCGCCTGTCGGTAAAATAAAAGGGTGTCGTTTAACAGACTGAGAGATGGAAATACATTCCCTTTGTTAATTTGTTGGTTCGGGAACATTAAATGTGAAACATATACAAAGGTTTCAAATTTTATAGATATAATGATCTACTATTTCATTTGGTACATGCTGGGGGTGTTTTAAGTCATATAAGAAGTCGGTATATATTATACCTGCAGACTGTTATAATAATAAATCAATAAAAATACACTTATTATAGGTTTATGTACTGTGAGTGATACAATATTACGTAAACTATAAAAAAGTATCTGGCTTATTAAGATTACAAAAGTTAAATATACGTTAACTAAGTATCGGTTAACTATAATTATAATAAGAATATAATTCTCATTAAATGAAAAATTCGATAAATAATTTATGTTTTGGAAAATAGTAATGGATTTTCTTACCAAGGGTATATGAGGCTCTAGATAATCAGGGTGAAGATAGTGAGAAATTGTCCTTGTTGATGAACTTGTCTTAACATTTTTACCACTTGGGCTGGTCATGGGAGTAGCACTTGGTGATGACATTTCCAGAGATTCTTACTGTCCAGAATTTTAATCAACAGACGACAAAATCTGCTGTCGAGAATGTTGGGTGGCAATTAGAAAATTGTAATTTAATTAACGCTTTAAAAACGTGTTTTTGTGACGCAATAAAGTCGAATTAATTCGTTTTACTGTTCTGTAGAGAGACTAATTCCTTGAGATTATGCGTAGATTTGGTAACATAAAAATAGAGAGTAGCATATCTATCTGGCAAGAGTATTTTCAAATGACTATAAAAGATAGGTTAGCCGGGTACGGTTGAAGCTACCAGGAAAACTCAACTGACGGAGTCTTGAAGATCAAAGTAAGCCGAATGACAGCCAATCAAATGGGACGTAGTGAAGTTTTGCCGACGTCTATATCGGGTTGGTCACATATCCAATGTCGCTTTAATGTAGTGTCTCTTTGACTGCAACACTGATCTCATCAAAGCTCTCACTGTAAGTGTTGATTGTGGTGGTGGTGGTGGTGGTGGTATTAGTGAATGCCTCAATGGAGGGCATCCTATGTGTACCCACAGAGAATTTATAATTGCAATTTATTAAATACGTCAGCCTTATAGTGATGATTGCACCAAAGTACCGCACCGGTTTTTAATTGTCAGCGGTTAATTGGCATTGCAAGCAATTGACTCCACGTCTTTCTGACTGTCTATCATTTTTTAAAACCGTATTGAGCAAATACCTATAATAGCGTATATATAAGGTTATTTATACATATTGTGTGTATATAGTATAAAGGTTGTATATATTTAGTACCTAAATATATTGGTATTTAAACGGGTCCCATTTAAACCTACTGTTAGCTCAATGTTTAAGAACTTGAGGGCAACCTACACACTGTAGGTATTATAGGATAAGCACAAACTAGGCATTTTGACATAGTCATCATAAAAAACTGTAAGAGGTGTCGACATAATTTTGTATGCGTTGGATATAGCGCCGTCGCAACTCTATCAGAATTCTAAATTTCAAGTTGATATCTTTTATGGATCTTTAGTTATTGACTGTAAAAAATCGCCATTTTTCGGAATAATTTTCTCATTATTTTTCTTTTTCTTCTTCTTCTCCTTCAGACCCAATAACTACCCCTAAACTTCAACCGATTTTGATAATTTTTTCAATATACATTATAAATGCGCTGAATTTGAATAAAATTAAATAAAAATGAAAATTTATTTATAGCTTTTGATCTAAAATTGGTCATAATTACCATTTACAAACGTACTCATTGAAAACTATACCATCAATATACTTCAAATTCGAAATTTACATAAAAAAGAATGAGTTACACGGATTGTGAAATTTTCAATTTCATTACTATTACCATTACTTAGATATATCAGTTTAAGTATTCTAAAATTGGAAGAAACTTCTACATTTCTACGCACGGTGACCTATTTATAGATTTAGAGGAGAAACTATCGATATTTTCGATTGATTTTCTAACCACGACAATTTGGAATGATATTCGCGCGAGGGGGAGACAGACAGAATATGTGGCTAGATACTGCTGCTATATCGGTTGTTTATTTCAACGACACTAATAGAGCACTAATAAAACATAATTAACAAAAAAATGTGATATTATTGTTAGCCAAAATGGCAAAAAGTGTCTTAGCTCATATGCCACAAGAGAAATGATATACCATAAATAGCTCTTACAAAACTATTTTTAGATTTTTGCTATCTACTTTTAAAAACCATAATAATACCACTACGTAGTTAGCACAAATCAGTAAATAGTTTTGTAAGAACTAACACAATTTATGGTATATCATTTCTTTTGTAGTATGAGCTAACACACTTTTCCCATTTTGGCTAATAATATATATGGAAATTATACGTTTAGGTGGAAAATATATTGAAATATGGATTCAAATTTTATAAGAATATAAAATAATTTTATATATATAAGTTAGGTAAATTGCTTTTGCTTTTCTATGTCCAGTGGCCTTCTCAGTGTTTCTTCTACATATATATACCTATACTTAATTAATTATGCCTAAATAATGAGTAAACAAACTTCATATTATACTTAACCGACTCACATGGTTTCAAAGATTTTGACCGCCTTGGGTCATACATCAATGATAGTTTGATGAAGGCTGTATACATAGATAGAAGATTACGGCTGACAGTTACAGAAATTGGACAAGCGAGGCCAATGACATATACCTAGTCTCCATTTCATAAACATATTTAACACAATTGAAGGATGCTTGACTTATGTGTGCATATGAAATAGGTGTTCTTAATTTAGGCAAAGTATATAGAGAAGCTTATTATATCTATATAGAGAAAGAACGAGAAAGTAAAACTGGCACCAGCCTTAATGACTGACAATCATCAATCATCATTTTTAGGAAAGTTATATAATGACAAGCAACGTTAATCTATGCTATCGGTTAGCTGTCTAAATATCATCTTTAACTTTTGGATGTATCACTTATGTCAGATGTATGAAATGTTGATTTCAATACAGTTAGTTATATACCTACACTATAACTCTGTCAAAAGGCCAGCAAGAAAATATGTGTTATATATCGGCATCTTTTTATATCATACACCTCACGTTTTTACTGCACTTTCAGTTACTATGCGAGAGAGTTACCATTGCTTCAATAATTTGAAAGGTGACATCTCGTTTAACTGGCAGGTCATCCATCAACTTTTAATAATACACACATCAGATTCAGAAATTGAAACACATATGCTTACAAAAAGAAATATTTTCTATATACTTCTGCCGATATAATAAACATTTATTATATATTTTTTAAATGGTTTCAAATATAACAATATATAGATATATAGGATGGGCGCATCATTTCCAATCATAATTTTATTGAAGTTTTCCAAAGTTTCCTAAAGTTTCAGATTTTTTAAAACGAAGTGGTCCTCGTCCAAAAAATGCTATATGAACGTTGGAAACGGATGTTGATCTGCACCCGAGCAGAGGATGTATACACAAGTCGATTCTATTCCCCAGGCCCTATATTATAGTCCTATAAATTTGATTATTGATTAATGCCCACAACAGGCGCACTTATATAAAATATATAAAGAAAGACCTTGTATATAGGTACATATATAATTATATATTCATTATACTTCAAGAATCAAGAGGAACATCAAATCATAATAAATAAGATTATTTATAAAATAATTTTTGATTTTAATTTTTTTATCAACTTTATATATCATGCATATACCTAATTTACCTATATATATATTTAATAAAACAGTAAATAAATACAGTTGATGTTATATAAATTCTAAAATATACCAACATAATACTTTTCCTTACACCTTTTGTAAAGAAAAATGGTTTTTAAATCATTTATATATATTTCCCAACGTCATGCCCTCCCCTGGCAAACTGTTCAGCGGCTTCGCCCAGTCTGGAACTCTCCCACTTTGCCGGACTCTCTGCGCTCTGTGCTTTTCAAAGCCACTGTTGAAGCAGTCCTTCTCTACAACGCCGAAACATGGACATTAAAAAACACCTTCGAAAAGGAACTTGACGGTGTACACTCGAGCATGATTCGGAGCGCCTTTGGAATCCAGTGGCCAACGCGGATAACCAACCAAGAGATCTGCCTCCAGCAACGCAGACTTATAAACGTTAACAAGTTTTTGTTCTTTTTTTCTTTTGTATCGTAATATAAATAAATAAATAAATATATAAATATTTAAGCATTTTCTTATATATTGTTATATTTTTATAAACAATGAATTTAATTAATATTTTATATTTTTGAAATATAGGATTTCTGAAAATGCCTTATGAATATTGAACAGTGTCTGAAAACGTTGTATATTGTGTATATATACACTCCAATATATATATATAAATATAATAGATTATATGTATATTACATATATAAATATTAAATATATATATATATATATATTGTTTATATATCTATATATAACATAATATGGAGTGTATATATACAAAGATTTGAGACACCCTGTATAATATGCATTTAATTGACAAACAAACAAAAAAATATTAGTATTTTAGTATTTGAAATATTGTAAAATAGTAAACATTTTTTGACTAATGCACATTCAAATTTTAAATAGTAAAATGTAAAATACAAATTTCATGCATTATGGATGTGATTAAAATATTGATGTTTGATTAAAAAATATTGAATAAGATTATCATATCGTATAAAACAATATCAATATAAGCATAACGAAAGTGAATAAAAATAGTTTGCAATGTATAGTTTCACAAAAATTTTTTCTCAATAAACATTTTCATACAAGTCGTACAATTATACCCTTTTCGAATAATAATAATTTTTTGCTCAAAATTGTTTTTTTTATAAGAATCTTGTAAACTTTTATTATACAACAATTATCCAATGAATTTTCTCATGAATTGGTTTTGATCAATTGATCAATATACCCACCAAATTACTAATAAAATGTATTGCACGTTGCAATTATTTCAATATTTATGTTCACTTTTTAATTAAAATTATTATAGACCAAAAAGGTCAAAAACGTGTGTTAGCTCGAACCATAAAATATGTGAAATCATTTTGGGTTGTT
>JAUZNC010057764.1:0-12320 GCA_034780395.1 Vannuccia rotundouncinata | reverse complement strand
TTTATCCTTGCCACACCATTTGGCATCTGTGCTTGGGACATTTCACAAATAATTTGGAAAAGAACGGTTGAATGTCTTTTCACGTATATTCCGGCTTGTGTCATGACAGTCAGTTACCTTCTTATATTCTTCCGAATCATGACCATTGGCGACAATCAACGTCGCAGTGAGATCCAACGGAGAGCTCAAGGAGCATTGGTCATGTTTATCAATTGTTTAATTTTCATCCTGTGCATGTTTCCCTCAGCGGTGGCTGAATCTGTCCATTATTCAATTTACGTCTCTATTCCAGAAATGTTGCTATGGTTTTTCAGCTTTTATTGGTTAAGCATGGCGGTTAATCCGGTAATTTAAAGATGCTCATATACATGTAAAGACAGTGTCCAAAGTGAAACTGATACATAGATTAAAACAAAATATATTTTAAAAGTTGTTTTAAATGTTAATACAATTTAAATGATAGAGATTTTTTAAATTATAAATTAATATTGAATAAACAAGGTTGTTGTTTGAAATAGGTTTATTGTAATTAATTTCAAGTTATTTCAAACATTCAAATGAAAATAAAACAGTAGGTACATTGGAAACCGCCAAATATAATCGCGATTAGTAAAATCGCCGTTTTTCAATATTAATATTTATTCAGATTTTTTAATACAGACAAAATATCGCTTTATAAAATCAGTACTTCCGTTTTAACAATCAATACAACAAATTTCACAATTTAAATTGCCTATAAAGGATTAATTTTGATGAATTTATGATTAGTTCAGCTGTTTATAATAAGCTGAGTATACATACATATGCCTACTTTTATAAGTTATTTATATTTACTGAGTCAGTATTTATTAAGTTTTAAATTATTAAAATAATTAAATGTATTATTATTTATAATGCATTCATTCTACATAAATGTACTAATTATGTTTCTCAATTCCGATATAGGTATATACAAAATATAAGTTATTATATATGTAAATAATATTATTTTTTTCTTATTTTATGAAATTTTGGTTTATAAAATCATCTGATTAATAAAACCATTTGACTTCGTACTCACGTAAGGACTTTATTATCAACTGTATTTTCAAATATAATTATTAAAACTAATTATTAGAACGTATTCAAAGATAAATAATATTTCGATTTATTTAAAGAGCTAGTTTGTTTTAATTTCAAAAATATTTTGTATGCCCCACTATATATGAGGTAATCTTAATGAGAACAGACCATTTTGAAACCAAACTAATAAAGATTTTTAATATTGTATTTTGATTTATTTTGTCAATGTAAACACATGAACATATTAAGTCATGAGTAAAAGTAAGACCTTTAATATAAATTACAGCTATATATGTATTTTCTTCCTATATTTTTTTCCTTCAGATTGTCTACGCCATTTTGAGCAAGGATATGCGAAATGCTTACATTGCGGCCATTCAGACTAACAGGAGTATTGCGCCAATGCCGAATAGCTTCACTATGACTAAAAAGAACAAAAGCCAAATCACTTCTCAAGTTGATGATTAAATGAACAACAGTTCATAAAAGTGGTTGAACATTTCTCAAATGCAGCTGCTTCCACTCAACCATATTTGTCTTGTTTATGAAGGAACTTCATTACTGTTATGTGAATCCATTGATTTTCTCATTGATAATTTTATTTGTTAAAATATTACTTTCACTATTCTGCATGTTGATTTTGTCCGTTATTTAAATAGTATCTTCAACGTATAATTATTATATGTGAGGGAATATACTACTTCTTATATTTTTGAATGTTTAAAGTAATTTCTACAATTTTTTCTCATATACGCTAAGTCTAGAGACTATCGCAATTGACGGATTACAACTCAAATAATCATTATGTTAACCATATAACCCTATAGTAGATTCAGTTATTTCATTAAAAAAAATTAGGGTTATGGGCACAATTTTGTGCACATTATTTTAAAGATGTAATAACTGTCAATGTTAGCATATGATCAAGTATTAAGATTTATTTCAAAATGATGGTCGAACATTTTTATTGTCTTTTTAATAATGTTGTATATGTTCTAAAGATTTTCCAATTGAAAAAATAAATATATACTATAGATATGTTGAATATCTGCATTTTATTGAAAGGTTATACTAATTTTGTAATGCACGTTTTAAAAATGTTGTTTAATTACAACAACAAAAAACAATTATCAGACATTGGTGCACTCTGTGATTATATACATATAACATGTAGTTTGTTCCTATCTAAAAAAATAATTACAAAGTAATAAAGCTACAGCTGTTGGATGCTGAGAATCATGAACTGAATATATATATATCCTTAATTAAGCTATACTTCTAGGAGAAAATCATGAAATATTTCATTTGAAGTGATCGTATTTTTAGAATTTAAAATATTCAAATAACAACTCAATTTTTGTGCATAAGAAAAATCACTGGAAATTGTAATATGATATCTTATAGTCATCAGTGATATTTACATTATGGTTTAAAAAGAATATTTAATGCCAAAGATCTTAATTAATATAAGCTGGAACCACATGAGTTCTTTTTAATCATAAATGCAGGTGTAAGATTATTGAGGAGAATAGGAATTTTACCCATTTTACATCTTTTAGGAGAATAGTTTATAAGGGATAATTTTATCAATTCAACAGAATTCGACAGAGGTGTTATGTACTTAATTTTTTAGAAAAAAAGTTATTTACTGTTAGCGTTGGATATTTCAAATTGCGAATATTTTATTAATTGTAAATTAATTATGCGAAAAATCATTACGGCTCATACTAGATTGTTTAATTGTTTTTCATTCTAATTTGTTGCACTCAGACACGATTCCAAGGAGTTGAGGAGAATTTAATTTGAAAACATGGAGCAAACCGTCGTGAAAATCACACATATTTTGCTCATGTCCAAATGAATTTATTGATCATAACTTTAGATATCTTTAGAGTGTCTTTCTGTATAGACAGACAGACGGAGAGAAAAATCTAAAAAAACATGTCACGAAAATTTATTTAGAATAAATAAGATTTATAGAAGTTTGTCCAATTGCATAATTCTTAAAAGTCGTGCAACTGTTGTAAGGAAATACATGTTAAGGGCTTTACTAGTAAATCTACTAGTCAGTAAATCAATATATGAGTAAATAAACATTTTATCAGTAAATCTATATATCAGTTAATCAACATATCATTAAATCTACAAGTCAGTAAATCAACATATCATTAAATCTACAAGTCAGTAAATCAACATATCATTAAATCTACAAGTCAGTAAATCAACATCAGTAAATCTACAAGTCAATAAATCAACATATCAGTAAATCTACAAGTCAGTAAATCAACAAATCAGTAAATCAGCGAGCACTTAGATATAATATTTATCAACTAGGAAGAACCGCCTTTCACCTTGAAAGAAAATGGAAGACTCCTCGCGAAAATGTCACAGATCAAAACCCTTTACCCTGAAAAAACATATAAAATAATTCAACAATCACTCATCGAAGGGGACAATAATCTCATCGTAAAAGTCTGTCTACTACTAACTAACAAGACTAACATTTTTTACAATAATTTCGTCGAAGCGATGAACGTCATTCTAAAAAAAGGACATTCCTCTTTCAAACAACGACAAACCATGACTATAATATCCGTTAGAAAAACAACTAATTCATCAAAGTTGGAAAGCATACTACAAAATATAATACAACGCAAATAAGCATACTACGAAAATTATAATTACGACAAAAAACGAGTCAAAACAGAAATTGCAAACGCTAAATTGATTTGGTCGAATAAACTCCTTAAGGATCCGAATCGGGGAGCTTGGAAAATCACAATGAAGTCACTAAAATTAATAAATCCAAAAAACTCACCTCCCTCTGCAAGCAAAACTGACTTAACAAAACTGACAAACGTTTACACTCGGTTTTTGCTCCACTACAAGAGGAGGACGCTAAATTATTTTAGATGACGACTGGATTGTTCTTTTTACCATTGAAGAGGTTGAAGCAACTCTCTTCGCTTTAAATGACTAAAAGGCTACCTATACCGGCTCAGATAAAATCCCAGCTAGTCTACTAGATTGTCATAGATTATTAAAATATTCAACAACTGTATTATTTACACAAAAATTCCAGCGATATTGGAAAACGCAGACGTAATCCCATCCCTAAGAAATTTCCCCCCAGTATCGACGATCTTAAACCAATATCTCTTTTTCCGATCCCAGTAAAAGTCTTAGAACGGAAAAATAAAATGAAAAACCAACTCTTCCAGCATTGTGGACCAGGTCAACACGGATTCAGACCTCAATCCAAGACTTCTAGAATCACAACAATGTGTCATTATATTATTTATAAGAATTAAATCAACATATGTCCCATTTTCGAAAATGTTGACCATCGGCGGTATCGCTTGGGCAAAAGATTATTCCACAATGCCGAAATCAATGTATTTCATTCTTTACACTCAACAGGCTACTTAGGTGGAAAAAATACACTATTTCATTTTGCGTCAATCAACTTTTAGCAATTAAAAGCAGTTTTTACGATAAAAAATATTTTCCTTTTGGTTGAATTAGTACATAATTAGATAGTTAGGACCTTTTTTAATTCCTTCTTTTGCTTCAAAGTAGTTTCTTTGAAATAACATTTTAAAGAAAGACACAAAAGCCATAATCTAATTATAACGTTACAATAATCGTAATGTCACATAGTTCGTACAGTTTTGTAAGTTTTCTGACTGGCAAATTTGACAGTTCAAAATACACATATATAGACAAATTTATAATGTTACCATCAAACATATTCCTTATTAGAAGGCTCCCATGGTAATTACCGCAGTTATAAATTAGTACCTTAATCCCCAAGACCTAATAATCGCACAATTTGGAAGTTTGAAATTTGTAAAGGAAATCAAAGCGTTTCAGTAAATTATTTATAATTGTAAATTCAGCCAGATACCAATTGTATATAATTATATAAAAGTCAAGTTTTTTTAATACTGTTTTCAAATTGAACCGAATAACACAATTCCGGAGCTTTGATCAGGCAATAAACAATATTTAGCAAACTGCACCACTCACTTTTTCAAACAAGAATTTTCCTCAGTAAGTTCTCGATTGCAATCAACCAGGTCGTTGACAACTAGCTCACCATGGAAGATATCCCGAATGGCAGTTTCCAGATCACCAATAATACGATCCAGATCAGCATCCCCTAAAAATAGAATTCTTTTTAAATTTAGCATCCATTTCCTTTGAAAGAGACAATTTTATCACAATTCTTCATGTCTAGAAAAATTCGATTATGATAATATCCACCCATAAATTTAAATAGTTATTTTTTTAGAAATATCATCCCACGTATTTGATCAAAATGATGAAAACTTATATTATGCAATACAAAATTTTGCGATTATTTATATAATTTTCAAAATATAAAAATTGTTTTACCTCTTTTTTGCAAACAATAAATATATTTTTGGGTTAGAATAAATATTGAAAACTCCATATTTTGTCAAAGAATTTTATATTGTATGACGACATAAGGTAAAACAAAGAATTTATCAAAAGTTTTTTAAAAGTATAATTTGAAATTTAAAAATTAGAGTGAATGGGTGGTTTTAAATTGAAAATGATTACCTTTAGAAAGCCAATTTTTGTGGATGTGAAATATATACACGGATCTGTAATTGGGTTCATAATGAAATGATAAATTTATATTTGGTTAATTCAAAATTAATAGAAAATATTGATGTAGTGATTTTTTAGAGATATTATCTGTTATTGTATCTGAAGAAAAAAGTTATTAATGCAAAGAACAAACTGTTCTATTTCTTAAATTAAGTAAAATGGTTTTTTAAAAGAATAATTTTTCTATATGGAAAACAAATTACAATTAAATCTGCCAATTTAAGTATAGCTTAACATAATATTAGTATAAATAATGCTATTAAAATCTAAAATAATTTGGATGCGATGTTTTAAAACTTTTATCAATTTATAATTACTTGTTTTCTAGAAAATATGGATTTTATAATAACGTAGGGTAAATATATATAATTAAAATTGAATACTATAAGTATATATGTCCCGTTCAAAAAGAATAAATTATAACTATATTTGTATTTTAGAGTGGAAAGTTTTTTAAAATATATATGAATAAAAAATATATTAGTTTTTAGTATTAGCTTTGGTGACCATGTTCAGAATATAAGTCATCAATCAGAAATCATCAACTATTTCGCAAGATTCCATAATTTTCTTTAACATTTTAATGAAAATTTTATAATATTCAAACCAAAATATCGAATTATATTTGGGCGTTTTCCTTATCGTGAAAGAATAGTCATATTTCAAACGATTACAATTTTATTCCCAAATATGATAAATAGGGAGATATTTAGAATAAAATTTTGAACATTAATTTATCACAATTTAGATAAAAAACCAAAGATTATCAGAAGATAATAGCAAGTGTCCAGGTTATCTACATGTTCTACAAACAATCCCCTAGTGACTAACCCATAATGTAAAGAATAAAATTTTATTGTAAATAAAAATGGGTTAGCGATAAATCATGTTTGGCATTATACCAAAAAGGTGAACTTCGGTTGATGATGTTTTGTTAAACTGTGTCATTGAATAAACATATTTTATAACATGTATTCTACTTTATCATAATGATAATCATGTCATAATTATTAATCCCTTCTTTTTTATTATTCTTTCGGAGTGAATAAAAAAAGTTGTTTTCTTTCGTCTTAATTGGAAAGACAAAATTTACGTGCAGAATATGAGCTTAAGACTGGCGTATAAAATATAAAAAATATGTGTGTACGTTGGCAATTGTTATCAAACATCTTTTAAAAAATATATTTTTAACAACAATGCAAAAACAATGGATGTATAAAATACAATACAAATGACTTAGAAAACACTCTCCATCAAATAATGACAAATTTCAAAATGGAAATATATAATAATTATTCTTTTAATGTATATACATATCGACGTCCGAAATGCAAACTATCGTATCCCGATTTTTTAAAAAATGAGTTACATATTTGGATGGTTTAGTCTTGGGTAGATGCACATTCTCTCTTAATGGCGTATTCCTATCTTTTTTCGTTATTGAGTTATAACACAATGTCAATCGATCGTATTCATCATTTATATTATACCAGGTGAAATCCAAACTAAAGTATTTTAAAAATGCAAAGTATCGTAACTATTATATTATTATTTTGAAATATGATACAATTAATTTTAATATTATATAATTATTTCCTGTTTTTCTCCTTTTAATATAATATCTTATTTTCAAGAACTTATTATTTCTTATATTTATTTCTACTATTATTATAACACTGTAATTATCGTTTGTCGTATATTTGAAGAACTCTTTTCCAACTGAGTTCTTTTTAACATTTAGTTGACATATGTTCAACCATTTCACAATGTGACCGTCAAGTGAATATTTGGTGTTTTTGAGAATAGATGGTTGGATTTGTTTCCAGTCTGAAAGACTGACGAGAGAGTTGTATTATTTCATAGGGCTCATCAGTTTTCTTTGCTGACTTAATTGTTGTGGAAATTTCCACGGGATGGAAGAATTCTCGGTTTTTCATGGAACATTTTATAACGCTATGAATGTTATCGCTCTCCTGCTGAGTGTGACCTCGTACGTAAAAGACTTGAGTGATTTCATCAATATGTTTGGTTTCGTGTACCATCTTGTAAAGAAACGCAGCGACTACTTTATTTCTATTCTGGTCTCCACAGGCATCTGAAGTAAAAACAATTTCTTTGAAGCCTTGTTCGTCAAGCATTTTGATGTATATTTCCAATATACTACATATTTCATTCGCCCCTCTTTTTCCTTCGGTGTCATCCCATAGGTAACAATACGTTTTTTCAGTAACAGGTTCAATGATGGTCAAGTTAAGAACATGACGTTTGCTTATATAGAAAAAACAACTTCTTTTTGATTTTGGTATTGTAAATCAAAATTTGCATATTTGAATTTCGAATCAACTTTTTCTTGATCCATAGTTACATTTCTTACAACTCTAACAGCTCCTTTTTCTAAAACATGTTCTTTAAACATTTTTCTTCGCGTCGTCATCGGCTGTCTCTTCATCAAATGAGGAACACATTTGGCAAATGTCCTTCGATGGCTTAAACAACGAAATTTGATGGTCTTCAAACACAACCTTGTCGAACATTCGATTGCTTGCTTCTCCTACACCTTCTTCTGCACACCATTCAAAATATCGTCTGAAAAGCTCGGCTTTTGAAACAACTTTCCTTCTTTATTGACATTGCTTAGTGACGTCCTAACAACTTTTTCTGAAACGTCAAGTGTGTTCAAAAAAAGTTCTTATTCTCAACTCTCTCCACCTTTTTCTAACTTCACTTTAATCATATTATCTTCATTTATATATTTTATCTTTGGCATAATTGAAAAATCAAGAGCTAAGAGTAGTGACAAATAAAAATTACAGAGGTGAGGTGGACTTTTTAATAAAATATTTGGCAAAATAACAGTTAAAAATCTATATTTTTACTTGAATTTGTAATTGAATTTGATAGGTGCACACGTCTAAATTCTAGAATTCTCTTATGCAGAAAGACGTGTAGACTTCATTTCTACTATTTTTAGTCTTATGATATAATTGGTTACACATCAAATAACGTGCGTATATTATTTTGTGGGGCCATGTTTAGTGTATTTATTTTTCAAAGCAAACTATCGTATTTCAATTATTTACTATATAAATTTAGAATACGATAGTTTGCATTTCATATCGTATTCCAAATTTACATACCAGGTCCAAACTATCGTATTCCTATATCTCGCTATCTATGAAAGGTATAAAAAATACGGACATGGGAAATTATTATATATTTACATATAAACGTCTTGTCTTTTTATCATAGTTCTATTATTTCAGTAAAATGCCTATATTTATATTCAAAAAATACCCTTATCCAACATTCAGAAAATGTTGAATACGATAGTTTGCATTTCGGACGTCGATATATCATATTATACTTCTTAGACACGTTACAATATATTTAGTGAATAAATGAATACTACTGATAGTAGCAAAACTATTATTTTTATATTTATATTATTTTTAGAAACAACAGATTAAAGTATTATTTAAATTTTGTTTTTTACAAATAGCAGTTAGCTAGTTTCATTTGCATATTTTCAATTTCTAATTCAAAATAAGTTATCACGATACAAAAATGTATTCTAAATAATAAGAGCGCATGAAGTTACTCACTTGTTGCGGCAACAACATCTCAAATCTCGTGAATCATGGCCTTAACATGGCCAAACAGTGTCTCAACAATGGTTCAACAATGGCTCAATAATGGCTCAACAGTGGTACAACAGTGGGCCCATAGATCCCTTCCTACTCGTGAAGCGCCGGGAACGCCCCTCTGGGGCGACCAAAGTATCCCTACCTCGGCTTGCACCGTCATGGGCCAATGGCTCGGACAGTGGTGTAGGCCCCCGACCCGACAAAACCTTCCTCGGGTTTTCACCAACCGAAAATATGAACCCAGCTCATGACCTTCGGAATCTTCTTTCCCGTTCTGAAGATATTCACCCGAACTCAAAACCCCGTTGTGCTAATTTCAACACAGCGATCCGGACAAACACCAACTCGTTCACCTATGGCTGTGGTACAAGATGCCCCAGACACGAGAAGTGCAGTGGTGTTCCCCGAGCCCTCCAAGAGTGGCATACCTGGTCCTGCAAAGAGTGCAATCCAGGCAACCCGGTCCCAATACCGGCTACCCAGTCCCTGGCAGGAGCGGTAGACCTCCTAGGCCCGGCCTTGGAGAGCAACCCGTCAGCTCCTGCTCCTTATGCGGGAAGGCCCTGACAATTGCAACAAGTGTGGGGCCCAGATCTACAAGTCCTGCGTCAAGAGCGGCCGTGAGGAACTCGAGATTCACATTCGCTCGGCGTCATTGTTCTGCCCGAAGGTCAGCAGACCGCCACCGAACCTCGTGGGCCCGGCAGGCCCCAGACTCACAGCAACGTCGGAGAAGTAGTCCGCATTCCATGCTCGCGGGTCTCTCAAGATACTGCAGTGGAATGCAGATGCATCCGCACGAAGATCGGGGAGCTTGGGCAGCGCCTCAAGGACCACAGTATATCGATATATGCTGTGTCCAGGAGTCTAAGGTCCTCGAACACCAAAGCACCCCAAAATTGAGGGTTGTGTCACCGCCTAAAGACTCGCTCAAGCTGCCGCCAGAGAGCTATTTTACCAGGCCATAAGGATCAACCTCCCTGAAATCGGCCGACAAGAGCTCCGCCATATCACCCCAACCCCACCCTGGCAGGTTACAACCTCTACTTGGACGTGCTTTATGTGACTAACGGGAAGCTCTAGCAAGAGTTCCCCACCAGATTTCATCCTTCAAGACACCATCCTCACTCTTGCAGCCAGGGACCAGGATTTCGGTGTCACCATCCCCACTGACGGGTCGGCTAACGGCAGGTTCGCAAAGGGGGGCAGCGCACCCGTTGTCACGACAGGCCCATCCAGCTCACCCATCCGCATTGCTACTAGGAGCGTGAAAGGACGTGAAAAGACCTGCTCGTACGAGACGGAGTTGCAAGGTTTCCAGCTGGCATCAGGGTGGGTCGATCAGCATCTGCTCCGACAGTCAGTTACCTTAGTTGCCCTCTCCCCACCCCCTCCTACCATCCTTCGCCAGATCTTCAGGCTCTCCGTGAATCACTGGATGGCCTCTACTGTAGGGTGACTCTGCAATGGGTCCCCGGCCACTGTGGCCTGCCGGGCAACGAGATGCAGCAGCCGAAGACCAGGGAGAAACCTCCAACCCCACCACCTCTCTGGAGACAGCACGGGCTTTCGTCAAGAAAGCCTTCAAAGAATTTAACCTCTGGCAAGGGTGAAATATAATATCCCAATAACACTTAATATGATTGTTACAATCAACTACGTTTTTTGGTAATGTAGTTTGACGCCTACAACTGTGACATTTCTTTAAACTTTTCCCACCCTTTAACATCCCAGAGAGTTCTTCACCCATCATCGAATTTTTACAAATTTTATTTTTTGTTAAAAGTCCTTAAAATCTCTAAAATTCAATAAAAATGAATACAAGTGTTGAAATTATAACATCTTCTTCAAACGGATTTAAGGGGTTAGTGAGGAGGGGGGTGGCCTGAAGGTTAATTAAATTATAAAGTAGTAGGAGAGGAGTGAGTACTCCTCTCCTACTACTTTATAATTTAATTAATGCATAAATTATTTATTAGGCTAAACCGATTTTCAATGACATTTTTCATTGGCATGAGTACATAAATATCCAACTGCTAGCTTTGGTATTGATAAATCAGAGAATATAGATCACAATGAATAATACAATAAATATTAAACATATAATTAAACAAGTACTACTTTAAAATATTTCATTCACTTTAATTATAGTTAATGATGATGCAAATGCAGATGATGATGATGATGGAATTGAAGCAAAATGGACGTCGACATTTCCGTGCTTCATTGCTCAAAGAAGATAGGACGTAAACGATTTTTAAAATAGATTTTTTCATACGAGACTCATAATTTAATTTGTTCAAACATAATTTTATCTCATCTTATCAAATAGAAATAAGATTTATACATATGCTATGTATTTGTACTTAACGAATTATAAATCTATAAATATACACACAACATTTTTACTCACCACTGAATACTCTATAATGTTTGATTTTTGGTTAAAATATTATGATTTTTATTAAGTTAATTTATATTAGCGTCATGTCATAAAATATATTAATAATGCAAATTATCTTTGAAGTTGTGTATTTGATTAATTATAATAATTTTTTATACATTGTAAACATTTTATTTTTATTCAATAATACGAGACGCTACGTCATTGTGCCATTGATTATTCAAAACATTATTACACAAAATTTACTCTAAAGTATTTATACATACAGGATAGCCCAAAAATTTACTAACACTTAATATTCAAATATGGACGGATGATATATTTGTTAAAATACACACACTTTAGTTAGTGTATGAATAATTGAATATAAATATAAAGATAAAAAAGAAAAAGAAAAATATTTCATAAAAAATTAAAAAAAGAATATAATATAACTTTAATTTTATAATTCCAAAAATATTAAATTTTTATCCAATAATAGTAGGACAGGTGTGTTTTATCCTAAACCGAAATCTATTAATTTGATTCCAATTAATATGATGATCCATTTTTTATATTTTGAATTGAAAATA
>JAUZNC010057762.1:39208-49897 GCA_034780395.1 Vannuccia rotundouncinata | reverse complement strand
ATTGTGCTGACTAGGACTAACCAGGCTTTTTATTGTGGCAGGAATGTCCTGGAATTATTAATATGATAATGATTCTTAGCTTTAAAATCAATAAATTTTGAGCACTATGTGCTATTCTATATAGGCTATGCTTATTGCGTAGCCACAACCGCTCATATTGATTTGATTTCTGTTAAACTGTATTACTATGTCTTAGAAAAAACTACCTTAAATCATCGTAATTTTGTCAGTAATTCTGAAAGTAGATGTAGTTATTATGGACAAAAGATTGAATGTGTCAAGTTGGGACAAGTGCGGACCATCCCTGAATTCTAAATTAACATTTTCCAACGGTTAATACCGATACTGATGATGCTTTGTATAAGTAGTATAGTATTTTAAAATGTATTTTTTATAATTTATCATTTCCAAGTAATGATTTTAATAGAAACATTCACAAAATATACAAAACCATTATTCCTTGTTTGAACCATTACGAGAAACAATACATAAACGAAGACTAATTAAAACTTCAAGGGATGACTAGAAAGATTAACCTTACACTTCTCTAACATTTCCCTCGCAGGACACAACATACTGCATCCGGCGATGGGAGCTCTCCTCTGGCCTTCAGCAGCACTCCCCAGCGCCCCGCAACGTCGTAGTTCGCTCTTGCAAACTGCACAACGATGGCTCCGTATCTCTCTCCCCAGACGGTCGCCTGTTGGCGGTGTTTGTCCCCGCAGGCCAGTTCCCCGACGAGACCGTTCTCTCGGTGTACTCGACGCACCCGGGCCACAGTCAGGGCTGCTGCCTCTACACGAAGAAGTTCGGGCCCAACGCCATCTCCGTGGAGTTCTCCCCGCTGAGCGACATGCTGCTGGTGGGGCTGGCCTCCCGCCGGATCCACCGAGTGATCCCGCACCAGCTGCAGGTGATCGGCCAGGTCTACCGGCTCAACGAGGCCGGCCTGGGGGAGCAGAGCATGCAGGAGGTGGTCACCCTACACCACCCCACCGACGCCAGCCCCAGGTCCTACATCTCCATCAACGGCATGATCTGGAACCGGACCGGTGGCATCATCTACGCCACCAGCAACGCGCAGATCTTCCTCGTGGAGCCCTCTCTCTCGCACACGGGCCCCTCCTTCCTCCTTCGAACTGTCGGCACGCAGACCCACCCAGCAACGGGGCCACCTTCGCAACCGCCGCCAGACTCCGCGCCTCTCCTCTCCTCCCTGGCCGCCGTTGTTGCTGGCAACAGTTCTTCTTCGGCGGCCAGCGCGGCAGTGAACGAAGCCAGGATTCACTATCGTGTCGCCAATAAAAACCGTCGTCCGGGCGCCTCCAGCAACAAGACGAGCCAGTTCAGGAATGATCAGGATCAGTGAGGTCACCACCTACCAACCGTTGTTATCAGCTATTTCTATTGTTTGTCTTATTCCCCGTGAAATATTTGTAATAGTGTATTTATCTCAATTGCATTTATCTGTCAAATTTAATTGATATCAGAATCAATTCCGCTCATATGCAATGTATCATATGCATAATATGATGGATTGCCAACATGTCTTCTGTGTGTGTGCACAAGCATTATTAAATAATATTTATACGGTATTTCAGATAACATTTCTGTACATAGTAGAGTATTACCTTTAATCAGACTTCTTACTGTATTTTACAGAGTGTAGAATAATGTTTTTCACTTCTCTGGGTGAATGTCTTTATTTTATCTTAATTATTATTGATTTGGGTAAGTTTGGGCATTTTTGATTTTCAAGTTTATGTACATACAGTAAAGTTTGTTACCTATTTTACGAAGTAGTTGTCACGAAATCAATAACCTGTTAATCATTTATTTTTGCCAAAATATTGATTTATTTGAAATTTAAGTCTAACCGATTAGAAATGTTAGTCAAAAACTTGCGTTTGTTGCTGAACTATTGTTTTGTTTAGATGAAAGCTTGTGATAGTGTATTTATGACTGTAAATGAATATTTGTAACATCCCTTACCATTATCCGTTACTGTACATACTTATTTTCCCGTCGGGTATATCTTCATTCATATATATTAATTTGATCCACTTTTGGGCCCGTGTATATATAATATTATACATTTATGTGCAACTTATATTACTATCAATTGTCATAATAAAATTATTATTAAATATGCCTAATTTTGTCTCTCGTTGGTAAAGCTTTGTATAAAGTAAATGTTCACATTATCAAAACAATTATTTATAATTTATAACACATTCTTAGCATCAGACATTAACGAATATCCTTCTTAAATTGTTTTCCATAACTTCAGTGCAGTATTAATAATACCAATCATGTACAAAATCATAATTAATTTAATGTGCGTTCTAAAAAGCGAAACAAAAAACTAAAATCATACATAGGACACTTTTTCTATCAACACACATTTGTTGTACAAGAATCGAAAAATGACTCTTATTTATTTGCTTTTACAATAATTCATCAATTTCGTGGGTGATGAACACAACACACTTCAAATTAATGAGCGTGGGTGTTCTAATATATACCTTATCGAATATCTAATTAATATATGTGATTTTCTTCAAAGCTATACTACAATTGTTCGCATTGTATTATAGTTCAGAAATTTTCTTATTGAAGTATTCGAACGAATCACATAGGTACGTTTTTGATTATTGTGACTCTTGGAAATGTATAAAAGTAACAGTTTTAAATAAATTTTCTAGACACAGTTAATTTATAAGGTTTATCGGAACAGGAACAGTAACTCAAAACAATTTGGTAAGTTTTTATGTGCTATTTTTAATTTATTTAATACTTTTCATTTTTCCTTTATTTCTGACATAAAAATTTCAAAGTAAAGAATGTTATACCTATGTTTCAATAGGTAATATTATCTTATGAACGTACCAATGCAGTAGTATATAATAATAATACAAGAGTTTAGCTACTACCTTATAAAGATCAACATTTTGAAAATATTTATTTCATATTTTATTTAGAATTAATAATAGCTGTAGTATAACTATATGTTAATTATAAATATAATATGAATGGACGATAAACTACGCTATCACTGTTAATTTATAGCCAATTATTTTTCCACAATAAAAGGATTGAGACAAAAAAAACATTCATTGGGAACTTTCAAACTTTTGAACCTTCATATAGATTATAAAAGATTTTAGTTCACATATATGTTTATTAAATTGTATTACACAGTACTTCATATGTGTTCATACATCTTGTATGTATGCATATTTAATTGTACATAGTGTTAAATTCTCAACGTGAATAATAACATATATACGAATGTTTTTAAATAGTTCTAAATTAGTAATTACATATATTATTAATTCTTTGAAAGCGTACGATGGATCTATATCATGAAGGTCCAAAAGTTCCAAATAAATATTTTTGTGTTGTCTAAATCTTTTATTGTAGAAATATATGCGGCCTCTTAGCTATATTAACACTGAAACTTAAGCAGATTGTGCCAAAGATTGTTATTTGTTATTTTTTATTAGTATATGTTAGTTATTAGTTATTTTTATAGTTATTTATTTTTACTGATCATTATATAAATTGAAGTTTTATAGCTTTTATACATTAATTATCTGTACATTAGGTATATACAAAATTTATTCTTGCTGAAAATCTAAATTAGTCTCAACATTGAAATTTTTTATTCTTTGGGATTGAGTATTGTTTTGTTTTACATACAAATTACAGTGGAAAATTACAATATAAAATAATATTACGAAAATATGCATAATTTTAATAATTCATCATTTATTTTTTAATTGTTCCTATATAGGAAGAAATGGGACTTCGTATTCCAATAGCAAAACTTCTGTTGCTAACATTATATAACTTGGCAGTATCGTTTCCTGTGGAAGATATTTCAAAATACAGCATGAATTTTGAAGATAAAATTTGGATCCAAAACTATCTTGCTAAGAACAACGAACATATAAAAATGGAAAAGCTTTCGACAAGTAATTTGATTGGGTCTAAAATAGGAAGTCCCCGATTCCAGTCCGTCTATAATTCCAATTCACGTTCTAAACGATTTTGTCGATGGGGGAAAAGGAGTGGATGGAGATGTGCTCGCTCTAATTACAATCCTTACATGCATTTGCATGGACACTGGCCTATAATGAACATTCTTGGGGGAGCACTTGGTAAAAAATAGTAATTGTAATCCTTTACCCAAAATTATGCGCAACGTTTAATAATTCAAAATATAATTATTATATGGACATAATTACTGAATTGGTTTATCTTGCAAGTCGAAATTTAGAAGCATATATATATACGAGAGATCTATAGGTATAGTGAAGCAAATAGTTATACAGAATCATTGGATAAATTTGACGTAATTTTGGATAAGGGTTTCTAAATTTGTGATTAATTGTGACAAAGGGAGGGATCAAAAAGCCCCCAAAAAGCGTGACGACATTTTCAAAAATCCCAGTAAAAAAAATTTGAATAACTCAATAATCGCATTGACAAACCTAATACACTATTATTTACTACAATTTAAAAAATCTCATATTTTTTAATGAACACATATTTAATCGGACAAATATTTAAAAAATACCATAGCAATCATATTTTTCTGAAATTGTTCATTTGGTAAATAATATTTTTAAAAAATTATTTATATAAAAAAAAATTTCTGAAATTGTGAACAATTTGTAAAATGTGGAAAAAATTAATTGTAAATTAATTTTTAAAAATAGTAGTCATAGTAATATATAACAATTTGTTTAAATTTATATAAATAATCAAACTAATATATTTTTAAACTGCGGAAGAATACCCAAACCAGTTGACCATTCCATTAAGGTTTTAATAATAAATTAGTTCTTTTTATTTCTACTTAAAAATTATTGAAACAGAATGTCAAATAAACAGAATTATTCCAAAATAGGTGAGTCAATTTTCTTTATAACATATTCTTTTTTGTTCTATGACTAATTGTATTAATGCTATATATATATAATTTGATTCCTTGAACATCTGTTTTTTAACATTAAATGTGACATATATGTATTTATATTAATAAAACAAATATATAATATTTTAATAAGCTAAAACTTGAGGACACTTCTTCAAAACAGTACAGAAATCAATCTTTTATTTATATTTTAGAATTTATTGAACATAAATATTTTAAAAAACAGTTAATATCCACTAAAACTTAATTCTAATCAGTGGCACAGATAGGGGTGTTTACAGAGTTTCAGGAAACCCTAAAAATTAATATGGCGCCTATTTTGCAATGGTGAAAATATTTTTTTGTATAAATATATGTTTTTGAACAGAACCTTACAAACATTGCAAAGTAACAATCTGAAAATATGTGTTAATATGTGTAATTGTCTGCATGTTTGATAGTAAGAGTGTATGAATGGAATAAAAGCCAAGTGCACTGACACAACACTAATAAAACCTACACCATGGTAGTTAGAAAGAAGGAAGGAAAAAAATCAATACACCTGTTAGTCATTGGTTATTAAGAATGATGTGGAGATTATTGATTATTAAGTACACTTATGTATTCTCTTTATTTTGAACACTTATTTATATTCATTCATTGCTTGTGGGATGAGTAAAACTGTTTTGGATGTTCAAGACTTAGAAAGAAGATTGTTTTTAAAGTTTTTGAAACTAATTTCTGTATTATTAAAATTCAATTAACTTTAAAAAAAAAAAAAAATTGGATCTAATCTGAGGCTCAAACCCACTACCCTCTGAACAATAGTCACACACTCTACCATTTGAGCTACCATCTAATTACATTTTTGCATCACATACCCGAGATAAGTTAATAACTCCTTCAAGTGATTTACTACTTATTCCAGATTGGATATCACTCAAAGCAAGCTAAGAAAAGACACCATGACATTAAATTTTGATTTTGGCTGAATTTTTTTTGATCCTCTTAAAACCTACTATTTTACAAGTTGTAAAATATGGCCTAGAATTGGCGCCTATAAGTATTCCAATCTGGAAATGCCATTGAAATATTCCTATCTGCACCACTGCTACTAACAGCCACAAAACTTATAAACACTATTATCTTATAAAGTAATAATTTACTTTTGACAATCCTCTAGTTTCCCTTATTAAATTATTTTATAAAATTTATAAAATTTTAATTCTGCATTAAATTATTTTTTTTAAATTTAATAAATTATAATACTGTAAAAATTAGTTTTAATAAGCTTAAAAACAATCTAATTTTTAAGCCCAAGACTTGGTGGAGCCCAGTCTACCACACCTTGAACATCAATAACATGGAGAAAAACATTATTGATTTAATAATTTTTGTCGATTTTTAATGTTTTTCTCCATGTTTTTGATATTCAAGGTATAGTAAAAATAAGATTTTTTTAAGCTTATTGAAACTAATTTTCGCAGCTGTTTAATTTAATAAATTTTAAAAAATAACTTAATGTGGAAATCAAGAGGATCACCTTACTTTTTAATTTATTTTTAATATTATCTTTTTAAACCAAATCTTCAATACTTATTAGACTGATAGTCAGCAATCTTAAAAAAGTTGATAATCTCTAAAAGGTGGCCAATATCCTTTCCAGAGCAAGCAAGCTTTTTGAAGGAATCTAAAGATACTATCTTGCAAAAATGTTATGATTAAAATACTTAGAAATACAAAATAAACTATAATTATTTTTAAAATGTCTAAGCCCATTTAATATTATTATATTGGGCATTTAAACATGGGTTACTTATTTAATCTAGCATGTTATCTAGCACATATATAAAAATAAAAACACTGACTTTTTGCTTCACTTAAGAGAAATATACACACAGAAAGTCAATATGACAAATTAAACCTTTTACCAAGTGATAGTATTATAAAATCCAGATTTCCTAAATTATGTTATCTACATTTCTTTTCACTGAAAAATTATAACTATATAATGCTGATAGCTTTAGCAATTCATAACTGGCAGAAAACCCCTTTACTTAGCTAAAAAATACTTAATTTTATGGATGTTCACAAAAGCAATAAATAGTTGATATTGAGAATTTCATTCTTACTAAAAATTTTCCTTATTATTATTTTTCTTAAATATTGACAATTTCGTTTATATGGTTAGTCCTTAGCAGCATTTTTAAATCAAAATAAGAGAGACACATCTTATGATAATGTGGTTGCACCACAAAAATTTAAGATTTTAATAAATCAATACAGCATCGGCTTGTGTGTTTTCTCTCTTATATTGACAGTTTCAGTTAATGAAATTTATTATACTTTATTAATATTAAACGGGAATTTTATCAAATTTTGTTATTGATTAATAACTTTAATATTTATTATGTTAACTTTGTATATTAACTTAAACATAGTATTTTACTCTATTTTTAAAAATACATTAAAAAATTAAAACCTTTTTTAAGATGTTACCTTGTTGGCTTCAGAGGGGTTCAAAAATATGCACTACTTCTGGTAATAATTCTGCTCTTATTAAATATGCAAATCTATTTTCAAACATTATATATTTATTATATATAGTTATTAGGATATATTATAAATGTAATCATATTACATAGTTATTGTGAAATTTTTATATTACTCAATTACTCAAGCACAACATCACTTTTTATATGTCTCTTATGCATAAATTTTGAGATACCCTTTATATTAAATTTTACATACAGATTTCAATTAGCTATAAATGATTTTATAATTCAAAATTACAATAAATAATTATTTAATTCCTCTTTTAAGGAATAATAAATATAAAAATATATAATAGATACATACCTAAATATTACATCCAGATATAGTAAAATAAAATTAATACATTTTTTAAAATCATAAAGATTAATTTTACTAAAAGTAAAATTTCAAACTATACTCTGTTTCTTGTTTTTATTTAACTAGCTATATATTTATATATAATGATTTATAAAATATAAATAATAAAGATATCACATATCTTTTATATTTGAAATATATCCATTTGGAAGCCAATATTCATTAATTTAGTTAGATATCTTTAAAAGTTTATAATCTGAACTAATCATTACTAATTTTTTTGTTAACTATATTATGTATATTTTAGGAATTATAAGAACTATTCAATGTTCATACTTTTATAATTGAAATCATATTTACAGTTATAACAAATTATACTTGAATATAGATATCATATAATTGTTTATTATTCTTTCAAAAATAGGTAGTAAGTAACTAAAATATCATATATATATATATATATATATATATATATATATATATAAATATAAATTACTATTGCTTATTTAAAACTGAATTTTAGTTTTTCATTCATATGTATCTTCTCTAGTTTTTTTGGCACAAACAATTTTATTACAATTAATTCTTTCCGATTATTATTTTTAATTATTGCAGTAGTTTTGTTATTATACATCAATAAATTAATTATCAATATGTTTTCCTTTTTTGAGTTGTTCTAACATGATAGTATTTAAATTATATGCATGTTTAAATTAGATTTTCATAGAACTATATGTGTTAAGCAAATTTGATCCCATTAAATTTATGTTGGACATGGTTCAAAAATTTGTTTTTAATGCTTTTTATCATTATAATAAAAAATCGAGTTATTCATAATCATGAAATCCTTTAGTTCAATTTTTTGGAAATAAGATTATTACAGCTTTAATTCTTTCTATATCATAAAATATCTTTACAAGTCACTACACATTATTGAACTAATACTAATGTTTGGTTGGCTATAAAATTTAATGTGTACTTAAAATAATGTTATGAGTTCTTTAACTCTTTACATCTATGTAAATATTTTTAATACACAGTCAAATTAACACACTTTTAAGGATTTTATTTTATATTAATTATTATTTGTTTATTAGTTAATTATTATAATATTTATTTTATTCAAGTATTTGTACTATTTATTCACACTGCTTATTATAATTTTAATGCTCTTGGATAATTTTTAATTCATTAACTAGAAATATATTAATGCTATCTAAATTCATATAATATTCAATTGTACCATTTTTATTTACAAATCTTGCTATCAGACAAATCTTAATGTTGAACATCATATATCTGACCATATATTATGAATGATGTGATTTAATAAATATCAAAAGGATTCATTGTTTAAACTTACTGACAGAATACTTTTTTATTAGCTCAATCGGAAGAAAATGCAAGGAGGGTCGCCTTTATAGAACAAGCTTTTGGAAACTCTGGAATTGTATGAAAGTTTTTTATTTCTTTTTTTAAAAAATTGACTTTCGTATAATAATAATAATGAAGTTATTTTTTTCTGTATAAAAATTTTTTTAATTTCTATAGATATTATAATTAATGACGGTATAATGTAGGTATATTAGATTAAAAGGTTTAGTAATACTTTAGGTAGGGATATTTCTACATTGCTGTAATCCATTATATTCAATCCGGCTTTATTTAAAGTTTATATTTGTTTTTTATTTATTTAATAGCAACTTTCGGTAAACAAGGATCGTATTCTGGTTGGCGAAGGAGTTCTAACTAAAATGTGTCGTAAAACTGCCAAACCACGACAGTTTTTTCTATTCAACGATATTTTAGTTTATGGAGCCATTGTTATCTCCAAAAAAAAGGTAAACTCGTCAACTCTGGAATCTCGATTTTTCTATATTTAACTTGTCATCGTTATAAAGCTTTAGTGTTTTTAGTATCGTGTTTGTATTTGTATGAATGTATTATTTTTCTTTTGTAGATAATTTGAAATACTTGTAAAATTGTTATTGAACAATTTAATCTCAATAAAATGTAGTTTTCAATTATTTCTGTATGCTTAGTTCCATTTATGTACTCGCTCCATCTTGTAATCGAAAATTATGGACGACTTAAATTAATATAACACAAAAACTATATTTAATTAAACATCCTTGTTTAATAGTTATAAATGAGATTGTAATGTTATTGCACGGTGGCTTTTGTAGTTTATTATGGGTGCTTCCTGTATTGATTCTGAATGTGTTTAAATTAGAACCTGTTATATATTTATATAATTAGACGATTGGAATAACTACGATATACTATTCTGGATTATATGCATTTGTTTATATCGATTGAACATAGACAATCTTTCTTGATATTTTTCAAAATTATTTTATATTATTTATCGCTGAGGTAATTGTATAGTTTTAAACTAGAGATCAAACCTATTGATTTATAATTTATTGATTCATTGCAGTTTACAAGTCCACACACGATTAAATTGGAGGGTGTTACAGTTGATAATATTGATGACAGCGGCCGTAAGTTATCCTTCAGAAATAATTATTATGATCAGATGTTCAGTATAATCCAATAATTTATTTGTTCGGAGGCCTTCTACATTGAACTCCATTTTCTTAAATAATATTTTTATATACTAAATAAGTTTCAATTATCCGATTTTTTTTATCGAATTTTAAATAAACTGTTTAAATATATGCATGTCAAATAAGCAAAGTATTCAAACATATGATACGCATGTTAAATAAGCAAAGTATTCAAACATACGCATGTCAAATAAGCAAAGTATTCAAACATACGCATGTCAAATAAGCAAAGTATTCAAACATATGATACGCATGTTAAATAAGCAAAGTATTCAAACATACGCATGTCAAATAAGCAAAGTATTCAAACATACGCATGTCAAATAAGCAAAGTATTCAAACATA
>JAUZNC010057762.1:14139-39108 GCA_034780395.1 Vannuccia rotundouncinata | reverse complement strand
ATACGCATGTCAAATAAGCAAAGTATTCAAACATATGATACGCATGTCAAATAAGCAAAGTATTCAAACATATGATACGCATGTCAAATAAGCAAAGTATTCAAACATATGATACGCATGTCAAATAAGCAAAGTATTCAAATATTATAGTTAATTTATTTAATATTCAAACCTATTCAATAATATAATCGCCGTGTATTTTTGGATATAGTTACTAATCTTTCAAATTAATTGTCACGAGATTAAAAGTGGAGTGATGTAGTTAGAACTATTGAATATATAAGAAGCCCCGACCTTTGACTGACTCATATCTATATTTATAAACACCTACTTCAGTTTTAGAACGTTCTGAAGCATTCATTATATTATGTACATTATTTTTCTGCAGTACTTAAGAATGGATTTGTTATCCGAAGCCCAACAAAGTCCTTCACCGTGTATACTTCCACTACTGATGAAAAGACACAGTGGATGGCTCATATTAAAAAGTGTGCCATTGAATGTAAAAACAAGAGTAAGTTTAAACCTATGTTGTTATCATAGTTTAAAAACTGTTTTACTAATCTACTAATTCGGACTGCTTTTTTGATAGACTCAATCGATACCTCGGACACTCTTGAGCCCTCACCAGTTTGGCACCCCGATAATGATGCTCTTATATGCATGGTTTGCAAGAAAACAACTTTCAATTTTATAATAAGAAAGGTAAGAACTCTATAATAGAACTTGCAGTTATTTATTTTGTGAATTTGGACAGTATGTGGAATACATATGTGGAATAAATATGTGCATACTATGGTTCCATTGTGCACTTTCAGTTTGCTCTGCAGTGTGGGATACAATCTTATTCTTTGTCATAGTACATTGCGATTCTTTAACATTTATTACTATAATATGATCAATTTCGTCCCGGATTGCTACAGCGTTATTGTTGCGTATCTATAATCTAATATCTCTTTATATTATGCTGTTAGTTGATTAATTAAATGGATTAAATGTAGCTTGATACAAGGGTCATTAATTGGGTGTGCTGTGCCTTGTGTTGCCTTGCGTTGTCTGACAGTGGTAAATTATAGCTAGCAAACTGTTTATACTTCACGCTTAACTTGAATGTGTGTGTATGACTATTGATTTACTGAAATTAATCCTTCATTAAGCTTTTGAAAATTGACCTTGTAAAATATATGTATTTACTTACCCAGGTATTTTTGATAGCTTTTCGCGTCATGTTATGTGATACACATTGTTGTAACATTTTACCGATATATAGTTATTTTTCATAATTTATCTAGCTATTTGAATATATAATATGTACCTATATATACTGATGAGCATTACTATTTAACTAGAGTGTGTATGTACTATTCAACTTTACTTAGAGAGGATGTATAGCTATCCAAGTATACTGATATTTATGGTACCACAATTAAAAATCTACATCTGTGTGGTCGAAAAACCGTGACGGAAAATTACCCGATCTGTCTCTAACCCGTAATTGGTCCGATAAATTGAATTCAAGAGTCAATCTATTGTCAAAAATCTGTGGAGCTAAGTGCCTGTAGACCAAATGTCACATCACACAAAACTCTCCAACACAATAATGTTACATCACACAATTACCCTAACATTGTTTCCATTTTGAGGTATCTGTCTCTTCTACCCTTCACATCTCATGTCTATGATCAGTCCGAGGCAGAGTTCACGTGTATTGTCTACTTTTAGAAAATTGATTGGACGAAAGCCCGCTTTTTAAAAATACCGTTATACCATTGTTAGATAGAATAAATAGTTTTCAATTATATCTAAAATTTATACTTGAAATAATTTCTATTTTAATATTAATTCGAAGTCATTCATAGATGCTAGTTCGGAGTAAATGGTCGTTACATCTTTTTAATTGAATAATTAAATGTATAATAACTAATTATATAATTATTCATGTTTCCTATATCTGAAACCAGGCTTTTTATCTAATAAATAAATTAGAATTCATGCAATTTTACTAACCGAACATCTTTAAATTATAAAATTATGTACAACGATAACAACGTTAACACTACAGATCATGTGTCTTTTTACAACCTAACAGATTGCACAAACTAAATGCTAATTAGTAATTATAAACCGGACATAACTAAACTGTACATTTTCAGGACCCTTGTGCATTACTATAATGTATTTAGCAATGTGCAATCTGAAATTATTATTTTGAATCATTTTCGCACATAGAAATAATCTGTATTGACATTTAATTATTAATCATATCATGAGTTGCACAGTTTTCTTATTTGTTAATAATTTATGTGGGCATAGTATAATACTATAGCGTATCTATCATAAATACATATAGTAAATAACTAAATTTTCATACATTACATACATAGTACATAATTATTTCTCTATAAAGCAGTAGACCATATAAGAGAAGAGTGTGGGTGTCTTTTACGTCAATTATGGACTGTGTATTTTGTGTTTTTTATCATTTTGGATAAACCGGACGTTTTTTTAGATTATATTGATGTCCTGTTTAGCCGGAGTAGACGTATAATAAAACTTGGAAATTCAAACATATATAAAAGCGAAATAGGATTGGTTGAAGTGTTATACATCGATTTCTAATGCGTTTGGCGAATTATCATAGATATACTTACTATCTTTGTTAAGTTCTATATATAATATACAATATCTATGCGAATTATATAAAATAGTATTTTTTCATAATGGCTACAGTATAAACGATTTTCGCGGAATAATTATCTTGATTATATTCTGTGTCTATATATGGGTGAGTGCACAAGAACTGCTGAAAATAATTGGGTGATAGTTTTAGTTGTATTATTTTCAATTAATGTGACGAATTGAAAGGATGTGTGTAAATATATTTAATCAGTGAGACCGAAATGTTTCATTAACTATAAAAACCTACTTCACTATAACATCATAATAGCTGAAAGGTTAACAAAATGAAATATATGTCAATCTTCTGATTGGCGAAAATGTTGTAAGTGCTAGTAAATTAAAAATTGTGCATTTTCTGAAAAAATTTTGTCTAAAAATCCGTGTGCGAAGAAAATTAACTAATAAAATCAATTTAATAGTGTAGTGATTTATTATTAATTGTGTGAGAATTAACAAGTGGCATCCAGTGAAATCAAGTCTTGTATCTTTCGTGTCTTAAATTTGAAACATTTGTATACTCAATACCAAATCGGAGACATTGCACCTCTCAAAGGTTTTGTGCATTTGGTGTTATAACCAGGATGTGACTCATATTTTAAAAGGTTTCTGTTGTATGAATAGTGCACTATTAATAGAGATAAGGTATAATGCCGAAGGAAGAGAACCATCACTAAAGTATTCACTGATTTAATTTCTTATTCAGCACCATTGTCGTAAATGTGGCGATGTTGTCTGTGGATCCTGTTCTTCCAACAAATTTATTTTGGCCTCCCAATCTCCACATCCTCAAAGGGTCTGTATTAAATGCTATAACCTGCTGAACTCCCAGAAAGCTGGAGGAGTAATTCGTCCCGCAGAAGGGTCAACTGGTAAGTAGATGATGATACACAAATATAACAGAGCTGGGTAAATAATAATCAGATAAATACAATTAGAAGCGCTTCTATCAGAGCAGCTAGCTTATACACGCTTTTCTTTTGTTCATTGTTCAAAATTTTCTCATTGCAATTGCAAGGAGCTTTTTAATAGACGTCATACGTGTTCAAATTAAACAATATGCATACATATTTAATATGTATGGTCATGTATACTGAAAGATAGATATATCGTTTGTGTATTAAAATATGTTATTTATTCTTTCTAAATATGTTATTTAAATATTTAGAATCTTTCTGAATATTTAATTAATTCAGCTAAAAAATGTTATGTTATATTATTAAAACATTATTCCTTATACCAATACCCTGAATTTAATCTATTTTATATATTAGTGTGTATTTTTATATATGTTTTACTATTCAGTCTTACGAACGTAAATAGAGCATTGATATAATTTTGAAAAGGTATGATTCTGTTTTACGTGTAGTCTTCTTTTAATACCTTTGTGTAATTCATAGATTGATTTTATATCATTTTGAGAACCAATCTCCGGAATCGTCAAATGGTTTTACGTAAATTGTTAAGATATTTTTCATAATTTTCTTTTTTACGTATAGTATATTTATTTTATATTTTATATTGCATACTTGTATATTCTTTTAAAATCCTTACATATATATTTAAATGTGGTTTGTTATGTGTTATTTTGATTTTAGATACGCTAATCCCATCTTTTACAATAATATTTGTAAATATAATTATGCGGAATATGTGAAGGCTTCTTCTTATTATCATATTTAGTCATAATCTACAGATCGTATTGTCCACTTTATCAATCGTATCATATCTCTTTAGTAACCAAATAATATTCAAACAACAATCTCACACATTATTTGATCTTTCTAAATGAATCAAATTGTAACTCTTGTTTCTAAATTGAATGTAAAATTTGTCATCATTTTTAAATCTGGATACTTTTAAAAAACATTCATTATATTTCTGGGAATTTTAATTCCCAAATATATACAATCCGGCTATGAACGGTTACATGTTGTTAAATTTGTTCGCTTATAATTTGCATATCCCATCATATAAACTAAGTTAATAGTGTCATCTAATAAAAAATATCAATAATTTCGTTGATATAGCGTCACTCAATTTTGTGATCCTAATAATATCTGTTTTATTGGATTAGTTTAGATCTGCTTCCACTTCGCCTTCCTAATTATTTTGAATTAGTTAATTGTATTTACATCCCACTATATAGGATGTACTTTTAATAGTAGCTATATTTTAATTAGTGTATTAACTATTAGATCATGTAAATTAATTAAAATTCTCTAGTTGAGTTTTAATTGTTATCTATTCAATCATTTGTTTGTCATTAAACATACAATATAAAAGTGAGCATAGATCTATAAACAGTCTCCCAAATACAATCACAATTTTATCTCGATACAGCGATATTCCCTATAACATTAAAATCAGAGTATTCATTAAAAATTAATCATTTTCCAACAAATCATTCAGACAGCTGTAATTCAGCTCACGTTGATGAGGATGGAGATTGTGTCCACACGAGCGATACTCAGCCTGATTGTACGGTGAGGCCGATTCCCGAAAATGAGGACACAGACAGCTCCTCTTCAGACTCCGAGAACGAGATGGACTCGCCTCCAGATCTTTTGGTGACCACATCCTACGTGGCTGAAGGATAGAAGGTAATGGACCTTGAGTAGACTGTGTTATATGTAGTTTTATTTGTTTTTATACTGAATATACAAATGAGTATTTCACTGGTTACTTGATCCAAATGAATCCAACTTCCTTTTTTCTCTAATTAAATAATAGGTAACTACAAATATTTTTAATACACAGAATTTGTGAATTTCTCTGCGGGCACAATAAAACCAATTTTCATATATTCTTTTTTTTCAGGTGCCATAATATGCTTATTCATTGATTTTCATCGATATTGACTCTCATTAAATGAAATTGATATGCAATCACAAAATCAATTAGTTTTTATATCGGCCGCCAGACGCGAACCATTATACTGTGAAGTTGTTTATTTAATTACACTAATCTATAATATTGGATTTGATTATCCGCCTATATTGTTTTTTATAAGATATATTACTGTATTTCATTTTTATTTTATCAGTAAATATAGATAACTCCACTGAGTCGAGATTTACATAAGCGTATAGTATTAAAGTAACTTTGAATGTGTGATTTTAAATTTTTGATTCCTCATGTTTTTGTACATTTTTATGAAATATTTATAATTAATTTTCACTTCATTACATTTTTGCTAACTGACTATAATAGTTGTAATAAAACATATCATTAATTATCTTTTGTTTCTTTGGATTATACAATATAGCAGGTAAATGGTATACGTAACATTATCGTCATGTCTAAATATAGAACAGAAAATCGTGAATAAAAATCATTCCGTTCTGTTGGGAATTTCTCATCAAATTACAGAGACATTATTTTGTAGAGTAAAAAAAAATTTCGATGATAATTTTGTTAGTTATGAAATTTTCACTATAATTGTCTAATTATAAAATTGTCTAATTTCATTATAATATATTTATTAAAATTACTACTATTATTACTAGATTATAGTACTAGATTTATTTCTGGGAGAAAAGATAGACGTGATTCTTGAATTATGTTTTGATATATGTTTAATGTTCGTGACCAATTTTGTAATCTATTATTAAATATATAATATTAGTTTATTGAATTAACCCTTTCAATCCTATGACGACAATGCTATCGTCTTGCAAAATATTTCTGTTGGCCAATATACCTACATTGTCGAATAACTCGGTGACCCAAGGTGGGATAGAAATTGAAATCATGGAAATGGATAAAGGGTATATTGCGTTCATGCTTTGACCGGGATATATAAATATCTTAATTAATTAGTCGCCAATAGCTTAAATTAATCAATTGATAAATAGCTCAATGCTGCAGTGCAAAACAATTTGTTAAAGCCAGGAGTATGGGCCGAGGCTCAAGGTTGATACCTTCGGGTTTGACAGGAGTCCTACACACTTGGCCACCACTCTCCTTAAAACTTTAACTGTAAGATTGCATTCTTTTACTGCTAAGTATGTAGCTGGATACTTGCAACACACATGCATTGAGTTTACGCCACTTTTAACATGACATAACATCTTTATAAATATTGGTGGCCTACCCCGCATATAATTATAATATAGGGTATATTGCGTTCACGCTTTGATGGAGACATTAGATATATGTTGCGACTCTCCATCACGGATTTCAGAGATTTCATCGAAAACAGTTTTCATTTTGTTGATTAATTGGTTCATACGGAGTATTTGTATAAAAAAACATGACTATTTTCCACGATTTCCAGAAAGGTTTTGAAAAATGTCCATGACCTTTTGTTACTGTATTAATCTTATAAAAAGAAAACATTAAAATTTCATTTAAGAGACGCCTTCGTATAGTGCTAGTGCACATTTCAGAGGTACATTTGCTTTTATTAAGCGGAAGATGCAATTGGTTGGTCCACAGAATATAGACGTATCATTCTATCCCCTTGATGAGTAATCGATTTTTGATCGACCTGATCGCTGTCTATAATTTCTATATAATCACCTTTATCTGCTATATGCTGCCTAATGTTTTGCATACAATAGATAAAGAAACATTCATTCTAGCAACAATTACATGCTGATTATAGCCCTCTGGATAGAACTCTGGATAATGTTTCCTTTAGACGTCCCGTTCGGTATCAAATGCAGCTGAATTATGAAAAATTCCGAGAACTAATGGAATTTACAAATAATAAAAATGCACATTGATGAAGATGTAAAAATAAAACTAATTAGAGGCTTATTACTTCAAATGTTAACGTTAAGTATTTATATTATAATAATGAGACTATTTCCAAACTAAAATGAAGTAAAGAAGACAATAGCTGAAAAGTAAAATTTATAATATTCCAAATTTTCTATTAACTCTTTATCAAGGAATACACCTATACTGCTAAAGATCATACTTATTAATAATGCTTTCATTATAAAAAACTGAAAATTACACAGGGTTAAAATTTTTTAATTATTAAAAAATAGGTATAAATACATTTATGTGATATGTACATATTTGGCGAAATTTATCTATGGGTATTTTAAAGATAAAAAGCATTAATGTAATCGATTTTAGACATCCCAAAATTAATCGTCCTTTTCCCAGTGAGAGATCATATTTTGAATAGAAAAAACAGGATTCCCGATTTTGAATGTAATCTTTTTATATGAGCTGTTTTCTTAATGTCCACTTCAACATCCTCAGAATCAAACCTTTCAAATTCATCTTGCTCGTCATCTTGTGCAATGACACACATTGGTACCCGTTGTATTCTTGCAGCAATTCGAGACGCAGGATTTCAGCAGCAGTCGTACTTTGTGCGATACAATATTTTAAGTGACTTTTAAGAGAACATGAGTAGCGTGATATGCCAAATTGCATTTACTGCACATACGAGACAAAAGCTTTGTTTAAACACTATAGGGCAACAAAGATCGTAAGGGATTTTGGCGAACTTTTGAACTACATTCGGAAGAACAATTGTCTGAATCTCTGACGCGAAAATTGGTAAAAACATCTGGTTTGCCATGCAAAACACTAAGCCAAGTTGATTATGTGTTGCTGCACCGATTTTGGCGGTGGAAGAAACCCATACTTTAAAAAATTAAAAAGGTTACTGTGCCTATCACCAGAGCATTCAGGACTTTTACATTTTACGATTTGCAGGAGTACTGAGATTAACGTACATGAATTGCTTTCCACTCTTCCTACATCCAAGTGAATGACATCAAAATACTTGTTTCTGAAATCTCAGGTGAGAAATCTGTGTCTACCGCAAGTTCAACTTTTCTTGGATATTCGTCATTGTCGCTATCACGATATTTGCTTTGTGGAGTTAGGCTGACAAATTCAGATATAACTGAAAAATTGTCGATACTGTCTCCATATGGTACTTCAGCGAGAACCAAACCTGCTTTCTGAAAGTTCTTCAATTCCAAAGTATGCTTTAAAAAGGTCGAAAATCAGTCATTTTTTCCAATAATTTATCAATCCGCATAAATTGTAAATTCAATTAATTTATACGAAACAATGTGCTTTAAAAATAAAGTAATGATAATACAACAGAGTTATCTTTCTCTATGCGGCTTTTACAGGAATGTATTGTGACGTCACAACTTTGGAAAACCCTCTACCCTTGCAACACGTTTTGTCACGGATTTATCAACCCCCCCCCTAATCAGCGTGACGTCATTTTTGAACAGCCACTAGAAATATTTTAGATGTCCAATCTTGTTCTATATATAATATCTATGGATTTTAATAAAATAAGAGGCAGAACAATATCATATAAAACTATTTATTTAAAAAATAGCAAATAGTTAAATTGTACAAAAATTTAGACAGATTATGAAATTCTACATTTATATGATGTAAAAAAAGAATATACCAATCCAATTTAAAAAAAATATATATAATAAGAATAAACGAGAAAGAATAATTGTTGTTTATAATTTTGAGCTTCTTCTAGAATAAAAATATGTTTAAATTATACGCAAGGAAGTTTTTCTCTATTATTATTTAAATAATTAAGGGCTTATTAAAATTTTCACTGAAACTTTTGTTAACTAATATTAGACTATTATCACTGTATAACTTTTAAAATAAGATAACTTAATATATATTTTGTGATCAATATATCATTCTGTAATTTTTGTGTTACTTTTATTTGTACAAAGTCATTATTAAATTAGCAATTTTCATCCCTTTTAATTACTTTTATCGTTATTCAAGTGTTGTTTGCCTGTATATTTTGGTATTATAAATTGAAGATGTCTGGAGATATGAATGGTTCTGTGTAAGTATATTTGTAAATATAATATTTTCTCTTTGATATTTGTTGACTGTACTTTATTAACATATTTCTTAAGACGATATAGGTTTATATATTATTTAAAACATATAATTTGATGAAATAATTTAATTAGCTTTCCACTCGTGTTATTTTTAATATTTAGTGAACTATACGCGTGTGATTTTATTATTTGAATAATGGTTCTTTATCTTACCAGCTTATTTGGTTTATGATAGTGAGTTTTTCTCTGTGTTCAGTGTTTCTGTTCAGGCAAGGTTAGAATTCAATTTTAAATACCAAAAAAATTATTCCTGAAAAATATACTGAGTATTCCATGTAATCTAACCAACCTTATATCTATTATTTATAAATTAATGTTTTTTTTTATAATATAACATTAAACCTAAAGAATGTATTAATCAAGGCAATACATTAATGGAAAACCCACCTGGGACAACAGTGAAATTAGGACAAAGTGTGGTCCTGTAATTTTGTAGTTATTCCTGGAATTCTGGAGGTAATAATTGTGGAGCATAAATTATTGGCTGTATCTTTAGTCCAGAAAAATGTCTACTGAAAATATGTTTACATTACATATTTAGTTATATTTTATCATGAACCACATAATATAATTTAGGCAATTTTAAACAAATTTATTGTTTTCATAATGTGTGTATTTCATATAAATGTTATGAATATGTTAATTATTTATATATGTTGGCAACTGTTTGTGGATATCACAATTTATACAATCTACATCTTATTTATTTACGTCTTATATGATCTACAATGAATGTCCATGATCAGTTGGAAGAGTTTTTAGCTGTTGACAACAATTTGTTGACTCTAAAAGATTGTAATTTATTAGAAATTATACCTTTGTTTAATATAGAATTTAAAAAATAGTGTAATATGTTATTATTTACATTATAAAAAATATTAAATTTGTGTGAAGAAAAATCATTGTTCAAATGGATTGTGGTGGACACTGATTGACCATTTGTGGACATTTCTATAATTCAAATGATTGTGTCCACAATTGGTTGGCACAGCCAGATTGTTTATGGACACTTCCATAATTTCAATGATTTCCACTGTTCATCCACAAAAATTTTTCTTTTAATATTTCACCTTTCTTCACAAAACAAGTTTAAAGTTAATTATTGTCATATTAAAAAAAATATATTCAAATACTACAGTAATCCCTCAATTATTTCGCAAGGTTGTAGAAAATGAAAAATAGTTGGATAATAGATGGTGGCTGACAATCATTTCAAGGGATGACATATAACAGTAGTTCATATAGCTGTCATATGTATCAGTCATGGGATTGGACTTCCTGAAAAAGCCTGAAATTTATTTTGTAGGTAATATATTTAAAGTAGGTATACAAATTTATTTGTACAGCATGTGTCCAGTGATGTTATTTTAAATTTTATACTGTATTTTTTGTGTTGTCATTTGAAAAATCCTACTGATGGCTATAATAGATTGGAGAACAAAAATAAAGTTAACCAGGTTTCCTAAGCATCAGGGATTTTATACAATTTCAAAAAAATTAATTTGTCTTGAAAAAAATCAAGAATTTCTGTATTTCTTTAAAATGTATAAAACAAATTATTTTGTATGTTTGATCAAATAAAGACCAAGCTATTTATGATACTGATTGCTTCAGAAATTCCAAGTTGGTGGAAAACATCTTCACATATAACAGTTTATCTAATTCACACAGGTATTAAATAATGCAATATTGAGAAATTCAGTTGATGAATTTGTTTTTAAACTTAAATATAATATTTCACCCAAATTTTATCAAAATATGTTATTATAGAAATTTAAATAATGCAATATTAATTTTCAATAACATGACAGTTTTATTAAGTAATTACATTTGATAACAAAAAAATAATAATTCTATAAAAAAATTAAAATAAAAAACAATCCAATATTCAAAGGAACATAATATATATAATAACTATTCAAATATGAAAATTTAGAAGAGAATTAATATACATAAAAATACATTCTAAACTGAAAATAAATTTTACATTACCAATGCATGCAGATGAATAAAGGCCAAACTCACAAAACTTTTGACAGACATTGGTAGTTTTGAAAAAGAAATAGAAAGTTTAATTAGTGGTTGAAAACAAGCAATTTTTCTTAACTCTCTTAAAGACATAATGAGAGAAAAATACTGAGTTACCAAAATTAGGATTTCTTTATGTTAACTTTTTTTGCTTCAACTACAAAATGTACTGTGTAAAAGTCTACTTTTTATATTTTTAAATCAAATAATAAGAAAAAACTAATACAATAAAATTCAGTTAATAATTAGTTATAAAGTTTAATGTCTAAATATGTATGTGAAATGACTATATATGCAAAAGAATTGTGTACATTTACTGGGTGAAATTATTTAATTTTATTTGCTTATAAAAAGGGTTCAACAATTATTTTGTACAAAAGTAGGGATGGTCCAATGTTAAATATTATATATGAAAAAATGAGAAGTAGCATCTCATTTACAGTAAAATGTAGACAAAATTTACGATTTAAAAATTAAAGAATAGAAGTACAATTATATATCAACCATAGACACTATACATCTATACTTGAACTAAATCTGCAATCCATAATTAATGCATTTTAAATTCTTAGCCGGTATGTTATAATATAATATATTTTAATGATTAATTATGGTTTTATATTTGTTTAATTCTTCTAGGTGCACACCAACTGTTATGTGGGCTCAAAGGCGGGATCTTCTTTATATTACCATATGTTTGGGAGATGTCAAAGATCAGTCCTTAAAATTAACAGAAGAACAACTTTTATTTACGTAAGTGCAAAATAGTTCTACAGTGTATTTCGTTATTTTTCTAATAAGTCTCATTATTTACTTTTAGTGGTAAAGCTGGTTCAACAGAACACAGATATGAAGTCACCCTCAATTTCCATGGAAAAGTAAACCCAGATGTAAGTTTTTGTTGTAAAATGTCCAACTTTATTAAATTCAATTGCCCTGTTATAATTTTTCTTTTCAAATACTTACTACCTTCTTGATTTATATTTTAAGGATTCTAAGCAGATGTCTACGGATAGAGAAATTGTAATGATAATAAGGAAACAAGAGCCTGCTTTTTGGCCTCGTCTTCTCAGTCAGAAGGGGAAATTTCACTGGCTGAAGACAGATTTTAATCGCTGGAAAGATGAGGACGATTCGGAGGACGAGGAAGGTGATGGTCAGCCTAACTTGGAAAGTATGATGTCTTCAATGGGAAACTTTAATGAAGCAGATATGGGCGGTGATGAAGCAGATGAGGAACCCGATTCAGATGATGAAGGTATATTTAAAAGATTATTTAAATACATTGAGTATTAATGTTGTATAGAATGTACATATTATTATTTATTTATTTTTTTAAGGTTTCGCAAAATTTGAATTTTAACATTTATGATTTATTTCTTAGTTATTAGGTTTACTATTATTAAATTAGATGTAATTAAATTTATCGTTATTTCCAAATTCGTATTGACATATTTTTGTTTTTAAGAGATTCATGAATAAAATATAGGTATGTTAAAAATACACTATTTACTTTTGAGGCTTTAAAAATAACGATACTAATCACGGTACTGTAGATATATTTCTTTATTGATTATATTGTAATTGAACTTTTGTTGCGAAATTAGAACTTTAATAGACATTAAGGTACCTATGTTATTTACTATAATATAAAAAATATAATATTATTAGAATATGGAATATAACATTATTTATATAGTAAGTATGTACTAATATTGGTGCAAGACAAATTACCATTTTATATCCATTTATCTTTCACTTGTTTAAATGAATTATTAAATTTATATTAATTTCCATGTTATAGTGACCTGATAGCGATTGTGGTCAAAAAGGGTAGTTTTTTAATCGTCACTGTAGTCGAAATAAACATTATAATATCCATAGTGTAAATTATTTCCTAAAGTGTCAAAAAATATGCAGTGTTTACAAAAAAGGGTCTCCGAAATCTTTTTAATTATAAAATAAAATCATTAGGAAAACTAATATTGTATAATATTATATAATCATTCGAGCTAAGTTCCAACATAAATTTCAATGATTTGAATTAATATGGATTATTTGTTATGATTTATATCGACATTTAGTATTTAGTACTCTCTGGTTTAAAATAATATGACTATTTTATGCCATTAGTCACCTTGAGTATTAATTGAATCAGTGTTAAATTAATTTGCCATTGATATTATTATTAACCTGACAATTATATCAAATTATTGTTTATAGTGTTAACCGATATGTTTCTGATTCATATTAAAGTGCTTTTTGTTTGAATAAGTTTGTTTTCTTTGCTTATGATTCTATTTATATACAAATTGTACAATAATTATTTGTAATTTTTAGATTTGCCTGATTTGGAGTAGCAAGTTCACCCACCCTGTGACATCTTTTGAATTGACATTTTTGCTAACTTTCCAACCTGTGGCAGACGACTGGTTCGTCATGTACATTTCCAAATTGTCTGGCAGTGTTAGAAATATTAGCTTTATGCCGTTCTATTCAGTTTACAGTTATCGTCAAAACTTTCCATTCCTTTAAAAATATAATAATCTTTCGTGACAATCTTCCGTGTTTATACAATATAGTCCATTATAATTAAAGATTGTATTGACATTTATTTTAGTTACTAACATCAAATTGGAAAGAGCAAAGGTTATTATATCATTTTATTCGCTTTCTGTAAAATTTTGTATAAAATTTATCATGCATTTCTGATATAATAATGCTATCTGTATCAAGTTTTTAACGTTGCGTCATTGTCTCCTTCGTTTACATCTGTTTTAATACCAATTCTGGAAGTTTACTAATGAGATTTTTATACTACTGTTCTGATGAAGAAACATGCAGCAAGCTTAGAATTTTGATTATAGGAAGTGTGCAGAATGAGGGATCTTTGTTTGCTCTATTTCTTGTCACTGTTTCCTGTTAGACACTGAGGGATTCAACACACTTTCAATCACCAAATATAACATGTTTGAAATAAAATATATCGTTTTCTTTTTATTTTCATTTTATGTATTTTTAAAATATGGTTTTATTTGTGCATTGTTGGTAAAAAAATAACGGTTTTGTCTATTTTAAGAAATTTCGAGCGAAACTAGTTAGCGTTTTGTTCATCCAGGTTACCTAAGTAAAAAAAGTGCATTTTTAAGATCGAATATTATTAAACTAGGTGACATTTGCAATTTTGTAATTTATTTATTATTAATTTTATTGTTAACACGATTCTTGTAACCCATAGAAATCGGTTGACCCTAAGTGTTAACCATTAGTTTTCCAATTCAAATTTGTATGAATGAGTGTGTACAATTGTGACATTTACCGATCTGATACAATTAAATATGCATAGTATAGTACGTCATTACATTGGTAAGCTACAAGGAAGAATTCGAAAGAGGTCGTTTTATGTGGTTCAGAGTGGGAATTTTATTTATTAATAGTTTATTATTTGTATTATACATATTACATTTTTTTATAAATTTTGTCGATAGAATAGCCACAAAATAAAATTTATAATCGTCTTGCTTCTTCAACAATAGATTGAATCGAATATTTCGACTGAAATGTATTCTGATTGTCTGAACCAGGGACGACATCTATATTATAAAAGTATTCAGATTTCTTAACAATTTTAATTGGAACCATAAATGTGATACTATTGCGATAATATTATAATGATCAATTGCAACAAAAAAATGTTTTACACATTTATTGAATTCATAATTTGACTATTTTATGATGAAATGAAGAAAAATTTGTATATTTAATAATTGAAAACCTGAAACAAAAATGTAATGGTTGTTACATAAATTAAATACAAATATCTTTAATATGTATCATGCAGATAGAAATTTAGACCGTGCGAGCGTAATCAGTCCTGCACATGCATTGGTGACATATTCCGACCTTAAAATACGAGCCTACGAATCTAAAACTTTTAATTAAAAATGTACTCTATAATTTAATTTTCTCTATCGTATAATATTGAACTTATTTGTGTTTATTTAGAAAGTTCAGACTACTTTTTCTAAATTAAATGTTCACAAATATTAATCAATTCTAAGTAGAAAGTGAACTAAAGTTATATTGATTATTATTATCTTGAGATACCGAGGACATTTTTTATATATGCTTTCACAGTATTATATTTATATAAGAATATATGTGACAACACTCGTCGACCAAATTTAAAAAAAATGATAATAATATACTAAATAATTGCAATTTATTTATGTAATTTATAATAATAATTGCAATTATTTACAATTAATTTTGCGTACATAAATTTCAATCAGCCTATATTTAATCTTTTAATTTGCGCATATAACTTTCAATTATAATTTTAATTGGTGAAGTTGAAATGATATGGGCATATAAATTTGAATTAATATATATGAACTACAATTTATTTCCATTATCGTATATATAAGCGTATATTAATTTCAATTTCATCGCAATTTGGTCAACGAGTGAAGTCTTTCTACGAGTCTTTCTTTCTTGCCGCTTTAATCTTCCTCAAAACCGGCAATAAAAAAATGGTGTTGTTCCTGTTCGACGCAAGCTTTGGTTAGTAAAACGTCCAGGTAACCTCAAGAGGTCGATTATTTTCCACATTAAACTAGTTTTAGAATGTATAAAAGACATTTATTGAGAAGTTTTCAACCTAATAAAATTAATGTGCATAGTAATATAATAGTACTAAGCAATTCGAATTGCACAACCATAAATATTCGATTATTTGTGGTTGTGTAATTCAAATATTTTTTATTAAAATTTATCAGAATTCCGTCATGGTGGTGTGCGTTTTGAAAGGACTGGAACTCAATCAGAGAGAACCAAAATTTGTTGTTTGTTAAATTTAGAAGAGTCCATAATTAAGTTAATTTTATAATTGATAAAATGTTGAAATTTAGGCCAAAATCGTCGAGGATGCCATTTAGAATATATTTCCCCATTTTCATTTAAGTCAATGTCTTTATCCTAATGAATGTGCAGCAGTGCCAGGTTTGTATGGCGTTCTAGGTCCATAATTGTGGAGACGTCGGAGAGAAGCTACGCCGATTTATATATTAGAATAGATACTTGAATAGAATATATACTTGAATATATATATTGAAATTGAATATATACTTGAATAGAATTCAATATTTTGAATGCTTATTTGTAATACGAGATAAGATGTTTACTGTATTTCATATAGGATATTCTTCAAAATTACTATAGCTATAGGTATACAATTATATTATATAGGTAAAATTGTACTAAAAAATTATATTATACTAAAATTATAATATCTTTCTATGTTAAAAAAAGTGAATATATAATATAAACCTAAGTATACTTTCATATAATATAATTATTATATGTTTGCTAATTTATATTGGAATTTGTTTTCTCATTGAACTAAAAAACAATACCCAATTGTTTTGTACTCTGAGAGGGGAACATATACTTTTGGCCCCCCGACCCCCACCACCCTTGGCTACGCCCTTAATTAAACTTGTGTCAACAGTTCAAATTAGAAATTAAACCACCCTTAAAATGATGAGAGGACAAATATATATGTGTTTACAAAACGGCTTTATGGCTTCAAAATAAAAAAAATAGTATTTTTTGTTATGAGATTTCAAATATAAATAATTGTTTTTAATATGTAGATTCCAAAATTTATAATGTCTTGTTTTAATTTTGATTTTACAAATAATATATTTATTATTTAATTATGTATCCATAGACTACGAAAGACGCTTTTTACTAATTATATCGTCTAAATATGGTAATATTTGATGTTATTACGTTGTAAAATATATGTATGCCGCATACTAATTGTTCTGTTTACAGATACATTGGTTAATTTATCCTACGTTCAAGATAGTTATTAGTAAAAGGTCTACGAAAATGATAATTTTTTTCTATTATTAATTGCTGGGCGATGTTATATAAAACTATCGATTAACTGCTATCATTAAATTCCGATTAATTTTCAAATATGGTTAAATTATTTTTTATGGTGAAGTATAGCAGATTAATGTTGTATAAAACCGTTTTGTGGTAATGATTAATTGCTCAAATGGCTGACCTTCTTTAGCAGCTAATATCTACTTATTTACTTTAAAAACTTGAAAGAATAGTGGCCCAACAATAGGCTATATTTTTCTCACCCTTTTTACATATCAAGGCAAAAATTTCAGTAATTTATTAAGTCACACAGGTCCCATAAGTTATACAACCATTATATTATAAAGTTGTATTTAAAATATTTATTAGTTTAGTCAATATAGAAAACAATAACAAATTATTATTTTTTACATATAGATGATATATATATAAATAGTAACCAGACATGCTAAACTGCACACCAGACACATTTCTAAGACACCTTTGCATTATAATGTATTAAGCTATGTATAGTCCAGATACTATATTTTAATTATTAAATTATAATTATTAGGAAAAATTAAAATAATCTCTATTAACACAATATTATAATAATCATATATTCATGAGTTGTACAAGTTTTTCCTTTATTATGTGGTTATCAAATAGTATATATAATATTGAATTCAATATACATTACAAAAACTATATAGTATTTAATATTTTTTCTTATTTTGTATAAACATACATATATAAACCATATGATTTTTTATGATTCTATATATAAAAAAATGCAGTTCTAAAAATAAATTCTGTCTTTTACTAAGTATACTGATAGACAGAACGACCAGCTTACCATCTTAACAAAGTGTAATCTGAAACAAAGGCTGCACACCAGCAGCTTACAAGTATATTCAGAACAGCACTCACTAAAACTGTAAATAATGAACAGCATTTACATCAAGATAAATCATTAGTACATACAAATATAATTTATATCAAGATAAGAGTTAACAACAAAAGTAACATACAAATAGAATACGCTACACTAAGTTTATATGAAACTAATTGCCATGTTGACAATCAATTGAAAATATTACAAACAATTTTTCTAATAAGCAAATATTTTATTTTAACTGAGCAACAATCTACAGTCATATTCACAAAACATTAAAATATTTTGCCAATGCCAGACACCTGTCTAAATTAGCAATTTTGTTTTTGTTTACAATTTTTATGAATTTCTATTAACTGTTGACCTTATGATTATTACTGCCTCTCATTATTGCTCAGCTTACCTTTAATGTCACAGGAGTAATTCAGTCTCAGTCTGACTAAGAAAGAGCTGATACACATTGTAAAAAATATCTCTGTGCATCTCTCATAAAGAAATATCTATCATCTCATTAACTGCATTACATTCTGACAATAACTGAGTGATCGTAACTTAGTAGTTGTTTTATCTCTATCCCAATCACAAAACTTTTGAACAAATCTATTCGTCATTATACAGTCCCCATGCAATGGAAAGAGGCTCTCATAACACACATTGCCAAAATTGATCCTCCTACTACCGCAGCTGATTACCGGCCTATTGAGCGACTCATAGTGCACAAATACTTAAACCCCTTGATTGAAAAGAATGATGATTTCGCCAACCAATTCACATTCAGACCATCAGGAAGCACAACTTCTGCCTTGATTGCGCTTTTACTGGTACTGACAACACATCTAGAACTCAACACTCAAGACTACACTAGAATCATTGCGCTGGACTTCTCAAAGGCCTTTTATACTGTTAGACACTCCAAATTAATTGAAAAATTTATCAAAGCAGATGTCTCAGATCACCTCCTTAACTGGTTAATCAACTACTTTAAAGGTCATAGCCACATGACAAAATTTCAACAAACCTATTCTGGTATCAAAACAAATCCAAGGACCAACAGCCTTCTCATTTGCGGTATCTGATCTCACAGTTGTTAACAAATGTAACACTTTATTTAAATATGCAGATGATACATATCTAGTGATATCCAAGGAAAATATTTACACCATTAACCAAGAACCAAGAGCTGAACAATATTTGATCATGGGCCGAAAGTTAACAACCTTACTCTAAACAAAAGAAAATCCAAAGAAATGGTAGTGACCAGAAAACACTTCACAGGTAATCTGCCGCCGTTAATCAATGATATTGAGCGAGTTGAGGATTTAAACATCTTAGGAGTCACTGTAACTAACAAACTCTCAAAGCACAAACATATCGACCGTATCATTAGCAAAAGCTGCAGCTATCTATATGCGCTAAGAATATTCAAAAGTCATGGGATGAGCGCTAGGAATATCAAAAAAATCTACGACTCCCTCGTTATTAGCCGTCTTCTCTATGCAGCCCAATCTTGGTGGGGATTTACTAACTCTGAAGATAAAAACAGATTGAAAAGGTTTATATGTAGATCACTTAAATATGGATTCTGTGATGACCAAACGAACCTGGAAAACCTCACTAAAATCTATGATAAAAAACGTTTCAATAAAATCGTCAATAATCAATCAACTTTTGTTGGAATCACTGCTAATAATCAATAATAATTGCAAAATACGGACAAACAGACATATATATATATTTATATGAGAAAAACATAAGTACTAGACTACTAAGGTTGTTTGAAACTTTGTAATATGGAATACATTTGTAAAGGTAGAACCCACATTAAATAACACTTGAACCAAATAATCGTCAGTTTTGTCCATTTCATGTGACTGGCTCCTTGTTAATGTAGATTGCAGGTAATTTTTTATATGTTTCAGGGCGCTAACTGAATGTTTTCTTACAGCATTTGTGACAGGAAGAATGAGTAATAATCGCAATGCTGTGCAGAATTCCATCAACTGTAGTCTAGACGAATTAGCCTCAATAATGTTAAAACCCAGAATTAATTCCTAATGAACCATATTTGGTATAGTTAGAAGCATAATTTTATGGAGAATAACATATTAAGTGCCTCAAACTGAGGTCTTTGGGCAAAAAAGTTATAGCCATTATCAGAGTAATTTTATGAAATTTATAGGTATAACATGTAACTTCTAATTCTTTAAATAAAAAATAAATGCTTTGTGATGTGTTCTGGATGCATATAATTTAATACCAATAGATAGAAACATGTATGTAAAGTATCTAAATGCATTACTATTGTTTAGAAAAATGATCATGTAATCAATAATGTCCATGTCCATATCATATACATTTTTCTGAAAAATGAACATGTTCAAAAATTATGTATTTAGTGAATAATTCAAAGAGGAAGCATTTGTTATAGAGGAAGATAGACCCTATATATCAGATAGAAAAATGACCATTATATATCAGATAAGTTAGGTTGAAAGACTAAAAATGTTCAGAAATCACTAAATGGGTAAAATGGACTATTTTGGCACTAAAATGAAACTTTTGCCAGTTGAGTTTTCTAGTCAAAACTGTAGATGCAGATTGAACGTTGAGTGTGCCATAGACTGTCAAAACATTATATGCAGATTGAAAGTTGAGTGTGCTATAGAGAGGTAGATCTAGAGGGCGTCTAGTCCAAATTAGGTTATTGCAGGTACCTAGGGGCACAACATGACTAAAAACAGACTTTGCAACTGCAATTGTCACAATGGCTACTTAGATGCCACTGTAAAAACAAATTACTACTTTTTACTTTATTTTATAAACTACATATAAATAACATTGTTATTGTTTAATATATATCTTTTAAAATATTTTTAGAATATTCAAAATATTCTTGACACTTATATTTCATAAATGTTGAGATTCTCAACACCTACAATATAGCAATATGGGTCCGCATATTTAAGCCTTTTCAAATAAATACATAATAATTAAATATTCCTATGAACAAAATATATTATTAAAAATTTAATCATATTGTGAATTATATACTAAATGATAAATACATGATATATATATTTAAAAATTGTAGTATTTTGAATAGATTGAAAATACTAAATTTTCAATAAAATATGAAAAACAGGAGAAATAAAGCAAGTAAATTTTAGATTATTTGATTTATCAAATCCTGTATCTGCTGTACCCAGTTTACCCTTGCTTATTCAAAATTCGGGTTTCATACACCTCCTTGAGAATCCATGAATTTAGTCTGACTCCTTGAGAATCCTTGAATTTAGTCTCCTTGAGTTCCTCATCCAGACTTTTGTTTTTTTTTGTACAAAAAAACTGAGAATATATTTTAATATAATTAATTAGTTATCAATTATTATTAAATCATCATTGATTCTTACTAAATATACATTTTAATATTAATTATTGTGAGAGATTTTCCATAATATATATGTCTAAAAGGGTTACAAGGCAAGGTGTTCGATTAACCTATTATTTATATCTGATTTGAATAATAAGAAATATATGACATATTTGGTATTATACAATCCAAAAATTATTGGAAAATGACATCTTTGATTTTCAGTACAACAGATTTTTTAAATAAACCTTTTGAAATGCACACACTTTAAATTTATATGAAAGTATTTATTCTTCTAAAATTCATCCCATAGCAGAGCAGGATTCAAGAATTTATAATTTTGTAACTCAAGTTCAGTAGATGGTACTTAACTGACAAAACAGATTTGAAATATATCAGTTTTTTCAACATTATTGCCAAAAGATTTTTAAAATGATCTAATCAATATTCCCACACCGGATGAAATTTTAAAGAATGTTTCATTTATATAAATGGTATAATTCTGACTATTTGTGAACAAGACCAAGGTTAATAATATGAAGCAAGCTTCTATCTTTCTAATATTCTCATAGCTTTTATTTAATCATAATTATTTAATATTATAGGTGAAAGAAGGTGATGGAAACGACAACGTTCGTGTTGTCATGCGATGTCGTCCTCTCAATGACATTGAAACGAAACAGGGCCACAAAATGGCCGTAAAAGTAAGTTAAACATGATCATAATTCCTTAAAAACGTCACTGAAAATTAAATTGTTTTTATTAAAACGAAATACAAGATACATTTATTCCTTTTAACTGCATCAGACCCATTGATTGTACGCAATGCTTATTGTTGCTTTAGGTGGACGAACTCCGTGGATCTGTAGCTATCATACATCCCTCTGGCCACAATGACGATGTAGACAAGGCTTTCACCTTTGACTTTGTTTTCGGACCCAACAGCAAGCAGGCTGACATTTACAACAAGGTGGCACGTCCCATAGTAGAGAGTGCAATTGAAGGCTATAATGGTAAGCACCTTTAATAGAGTGCAATTGAAGGCTATAATAGTAAGCGCCCATCGTAGAGAGTGCAATTGAAGGCTATAATGGTAAGCGCCCATCGTAGAGAATGCAATTGAAGGCTATAATGGTAAGCGCCCATTGTAGAGAGTGCAATTGAAGACTATAATGGTAAGCGTCCATCGTAGAGAGTGCACTTGAAGGCTATAATTGTAAACGACCATCGTAGAGAGTGCAATTGAAGGCTATAATGCTAAGCGCCCATCCTAGAGTGTGCAATTGAAAGCTATAACGGTAAGCGCCCATCGTAGAGAGTGCAATTGAAAGCTATAATGGTAAGCGCCCATCGTAGAGTGCAATTAAAGGCTATATTGGTAAGCGCCCATCGTAGAGAATGCAATTGAAGGCTATAATGGTAAGCGCCCATCGTAGAGAGTGCAATTGAAGGCTATAATGGTAACGCCCATCGTAGAGAGTGCAATTGAAGGCTATAATGGTAACGCCCATCGTAGAGAGTGCAATTGAAGGCTATAATGGTAACGCCCATCATAGAGAGTGCAATTGAAGTCTATAATGGTAAGCGCCCATCGTAAAGAATGCAATTGAAGGCTATACTGGTAAGCACCCATCGTAGAGAGTGCAATTGAAGGCTATACTGGTAAGCGCCCATCGTAGAGAATGCAATTGAAGGCTATAATGGTAAGCGCCCATCGTAGAGAGTACAATTGAAGGCTATAATGGTAAGCGCCCATCGTAGAGAGTGCAATTGAAGGGTATAATGGTAAGCGCCCATCGTAGAGAGTGCAATTGAAGGCTATACTGGTAAGCGCCCATCGTAGAGAGTGCAATTGAAGGGTTTAATGGTAGGGGATTGATGTGAATCTTAAGAACATACTTAATCATTGTCTAGTTGTTGATAACAAACCATTCAATCGATTAATGTTTAATGACAAACCAGTAAAATAGTTTTATTCATAATGAGTTTTTATTGTATTATTACCACAACACTCCACCATCTCAGGTACAATCTTCGCCTACGGACAGACAGGCACGGGGAAAACCTTCACAATGGAGGGTGTCAGGTCGGTTCCTGAGTTACGCGGTATCATTCCCAACTCCTTCGCCCACGTGTTTGGAGCGATCGCGAAGGCAGAGGCCAATGTTCGCTTCCTAGTGCGCATCTCATACATGGAGATTTACAACGAGGAGGTGACTGACCCTTACCTATGATTCATGAAAGGAGACATATTACTTGAAGTGTTTGTTTTATGTGTTCAACAATCGGTAAACTCGTCTTGCAAATCATTTTCCCAGGTTCGGGATCTATTGGGAAAGGACCAGACAGCTCGTCTGGAGGTGAAGGAGCGCCCTGATATTGGAGTTTATGTGAAGGACTTGACCAGCTATGTTGTGCACACGGCCGACGAGATGGACAAGTTGATGACCCTTGGCAATAAAAACCGTGAGTTCTCTTCCCTTCTTGTTCCCGGTCACACGGACTTACCTCCCTTGTCTTCCCGCCGCCTGATCAGGGGTCGTGGGCGCCACCAACATGAACGAGTTCAGTTCCCGGTCTCACGCCATCTACTCGGTGACGGTGGAGTGTTGTGAGACCACTCTCGATGCCCGAACTCTGCTTCGACAGGGCAAACTCCACCTGGTGGATCTTGCGGTGAGTGCCATGGATTGTGTTTGAGGTGGAGTTGTCCTCTAGCGATGCCTGTGTTTGATTGATGTTTCAGGGCTCCGAACGGCAGTCCAAGACCGGAGCAACAGGAAAACGACTGCAGGAGGCCAACAAGATCAACCTGTCGCTGGCCACGCTGGGGAATGTTATCTCGGCGCTGGTTGATGGGAAGTCGACCCACGTCCCCTACAGGAACTCCAAGCTGACCCGGCTCTTGCAGGTATAATTGATTGATTATCTGCAGACAGCTTTGTGTGCGCCTGCTGGTGTGTGCATTCATCTTTATTCTTAATATACTAACCGGTGTGTTGTGTGTTCATTCATCTTTATTCTTAATATACTAACCGGTTGTGCATTCATCTTGGTTCTTAATATACTAACCGGGTGTGCATTCATCTTTGTTCTTAATATACTAACCGGTGTGTTGTGTGTGCATTCATCTTTATTCTTAATATACTAACCGGTGTGTTGTGTGTGCATTCATCTTTATTCTTAATATACTAACCGGGTGTGCATTCATCTTTGTTCTTAATATACTAACCGGGTGTGCATTCATCTTTGTTCTT
>JAUZNC010057762.1:0-14039 GCA_034780395.1 Vannuccia rotundouncinata | reverse complement strand
ATCTTTGTTCTTAATATACTAACCGGGTGTGCATTCATCTTTGTTCTTAATATACTAACCGGGTGTGCATTCATCTTTGTTCTTAATATACTAACCGGGTGTGCATTCATCTTTGTTCTTAATATACTAACCGGGTGTGATATCGCGCAATCTATTCTGGACACAAACACACCGGATGCATGCAACACCATGCGACAGTTTCAACAAACGTGTTTACTTTGTGATGAAGTATTTCACATTTCCAAACTGAACAACTCTCCTCTTCTTCTCTCTCTCGGCAGGACTCGCTCGGGGGCAACTCGAAGACCCTGATGGTGGCCAACGTGGGGCCCGCCGACTACAACTATGACGAGTCTCTGAGCACCCTCCGCTATGCCAACCGGGCGAAGAACATCAAGAACAAGGCGAAGATCAACGAGGACCCCAAGGACGCCTTGCTCCGCCAGTTCCAGAAGGAAATCGAAGATCTTAAGAAGCAGCTTGGGCCCGACGGTGGGTTGTTGTCTGGTTGGTATGTTGTTCTTCTGCTGGTCCTCTAACCTTCTTTGTAACTCTCATGTGTGAAGGCGGGGCCCTCGAGAGTGCCTCAGAGGAGTCGGGCAGCGAGGAGGAGGAGGTCGTCGACGAGAACGGCGTCAAGAGAATCGTGAAGCGTCGGCGACCCAAGAGGAAGAAGGCCGCGGGGGACAGTCAACGAGTGAGCAAGCAGCAGATGTTTGAGATTCAGAAGCAGATCGAGGCCGATCGGAAGCGTTTGGAGGATGACAAGGACATGGAGGAGGAGGAGAGGAACAAAGTCAAGGTTGGTTGAGGTTTGTCTTCGTTAAGAGGAATGCACAAGTGTTATTGTGGCGCGTTGTGTTCGGATATGACACCAATCGCAAAGTTATGACAGTCGGTACGTTTTATAAAATATGGAACTAAAATATCCAGAACTATAAAAGTAGCCCATCCATTATATCTTTTCGTTTGAGTCATATTAATCACATATTAGTGCCATAAATATTTCATACTAGTCTAATTAAAAGGATTAATTACAAAGTGACGATTCATTATTTGTCTCCATTTCAGTATAATATATTTTAATTATTGACTTGACACTTGCCATTTAAAATAAAGATAATTCTAAATAAATAGATTAAAACGTTTGTATAAGGGTTTAGGCGTGATTTAGAAATTAGATTTATTTATTTTAAACCATAAAATATAATAACTGAAGTGAATGCTTTAATGGCTATTTTTTAAAATTGTCATCAAGAAAGATTAAAATATTTATTACTTGAACTTAATGTCAAAACACTAAAAGAAAGAGGTTTATGTTAAAACTTAATTAACTTCATAAATAATATGGTCTCGGGTAAACTATGTGTTAAACATGACAGAAATAAATTAACAAATAAATAAATAAATTTCTGGAAAATTTATATATAACTGCAATAATCTACTGAGATAACATTCCTTATTTACATGCTTTATATAATCTCCTTTTTGTTACAGAGGACATCTTTGTCCTTTTTAAAGATTGTAGACATTTCTATCGATTTGTATTGACTTCTTTCAAACAGGAACACCTCTTATCCAAAGAAAAAGCGCTCCAGAAAGCTCGCGATGACCAGGAGCAGATTGCCCAACGACTTTCGGCTCTGGAGAAGAAGATTATCGTCGGTGGGGAGAACCTGCTGGATAAGGCGGAGGCTCAAGAGAAACTCTTGCAAGAATCTGCCGACGTTTTAGAACAAAAGAGGGCCAAGGAGGAGAAGTTAGTGCAGCAATTGAAGGAGAAGGAGGAAGAGAGACTTAATATGGAGGAGAAGTACAACAGTCTGCAGGTGTGTTCACCTAAACATGGTCAATAGAACTCGGGAAATGTGTTTTTTTGAAATTCATGCTATGATAAAATAGATTAAGAGATCATTATAAGATTATTAAGAGATATTATAAGATTATTAAGATTATTAAGATTATTATTTAGATAATTAAGAGCTATTATAAGTTTATTAAGAGATATTATAAGATTATTTTAAGATTATTATAAGTTTATTAAGATTATTAAGATTTTTATAAGATTATTAAGATTATTAAGATTATTATAAGTTTATTAAGATTATTATAAGATTATTAAGATTATTAGGAGATTATAAGGGATTATTTTGTAATGATCCAACCTTATGACTGTGTATATGGTAATTGGCACCTCACAGGAAGAGGCAGATGGTAAGAAGAAGAAGCTCCGAAAACTCAAGTCCATGTACATGCAGGCCAAGTCAGAACTCCAGGACCTCCAGGAAGAGAACCAACGTGAAATGGAGGGCCTTTTGGAGAATGTTCGCCAGCTAAGCAAGGAACTGGGCTGTCACATGCTAATCATTGACAGTTACATACCCGCATCTTACAAGGTGAGTTCTCCCTCTATCTCTACCAACCCTCTTCTTCCCCACCGTAACTGTCATCTCTGTATCTTTCAGGAGCTCATCGAGGAGAACGCCCATTGGAACGACGACATTGGGGAATGGCAGCTTCGCTGTGTTGCTTACACTGGAAATAATATGCGGAAGCAGGCTGCTCCCGAGAAAAAGGAGCCCAAGGTACACACACGACATCCTCTTTGCGTCCTGGATTATCTGTAGAGACCCGATCTAGCAGTTGAGATTAACTCCCCACTTGATCCTCGTAGCAAATGTCCTGCGAATCCTAATTTTCATAGTTTAATCTTCCTGCTGTGGACGAGGGCCTTCAAGAAGTTCTCGGACTCGATATCAAAGCAATACTTTCACCTCAATCTTTGAATCTAAGATGTTTCCAGTCAATAGCTTCATAATTCCAATTTTAAATTTATACCTGATCTAGGAACTCTGCATTTCCATAAATAATTCACAATTCTTCACTTTACTTCTTCCAAACATCTGCGTCATTGGTGATCCATGTTCCTAGACATTTATATTCCTTTAATGTCTCCAGTTCACTAACTAAGTTCTCTTGGCATTCAGTCTCGTTCTGTAGATTTTACAAACTCTCCATCCATAAATTCTCAATCTTTTTCTCTCTGCAATTCTCAAGTTTTTTAATAAAATACATTTTATGAACATTCCCCTCTCCACTCCTCTTCAGTACGCCGAACCCGACCTCGGTAAAGTCTTCCTCAGTTATGCGAAGGAAGGGGAGAATATTATGTTCCAGCCGCCCAAGTCTGCCAAGAAGTCGGGGGCAAGAGGTGGCAACAGTGCGGCAGCTTCCAGTGCAAGACCCAAGACAGGAAACAAGTGCGTCTAGACATGCCAGGCTGTCTCTGCTCAATGTATTCCCCAATATTCTTTGTTTGTTTTCAGGAAGCGACCTAAACCGAGCATCGAATCTGTCCTCAAATGATTCACGGGGACTATTCCTGAACCTCATCACCATACTTCGTCCACTCCTGGTGTCATGTTTTACTCCTGATCTGTTTGTTGCCAACATTGAGCGCCTTCGTTATTCAGTGTAGAAGCGTTATGCGCAGAGCTGACAAAAATGCTTTTCATGACGTTTCTTATAAGATTATGAAATACTTAAATTGTTTAATTCTTCTTCTAATATTACTATATTTAATCCTAATGACCTTTTGTCAGTGAAATTGTCGACTAACAATGACGTTGATCACTTGGTAGAAATTCTCAAATAAAACTTTTCAGTAAAAAGCTATTCAGAAGATTAAAATAATTGTTACAAATCAGAAATCGTAGAAATAGAAATGTTCTTTTATCAATTGAGAAACTTGTTTGTCCAATCTTATGAGATTTTAAATGTATTTATCGATCTATTTCATCATTTGGTGTTGTATTCATGCGCCGATAGTTGGACAGATAATTAATTACCTGTTCATGCACAGCTCTTTACTTCATTTATTTATTTATTTTTGATTTTCACTTGTTATTGTTAATATTACCCTAATAATTATGCCTTTATGTGACTATACAAATAAACTTTCCATGTTATCAGTCTTCTTTTTTATTATTATCCCCTATATTCATTTTCTTCTTTCTGTAAATAGAATCTAACGAAAATAGTCGATGAAGCTTTATTTTGTTTCAAAGTCTTAGGGTGGAGTGTGTATTAATGGAAACAATTGCACAAAGTAATATTATTGTGCACTAAATTCTATAGAAACTCACTATGACGTCACCCCGTATTGGTTAATTTGTGACCAATTTGTCTTCCATAACTCTGCCACAAAATAGATATTTAAAGACAATTATTGCACCATTGCTATTAATGTAAGCAGATTAATCATGGCCTATTTTTGTGCGTGATTCAGCATATACATTTATCATTAACATTTTAGTATTAATACATAAAAAGCCATATTGAAGCAGCACATTGTATAGAAATTAAGTCAAAATACTGAATAAATTTAGGTTAGGGAACATCCATAAAGTAAAGGCGAAGAAGAGGGGGGGGGATATAGATGAAAAGCGTACAGGGGGGGGGGGGTAGAGGTCGAAAAGCAATATTTGATATATAATAATTCTGAATTCATTCTGTTAATTGTTCATTATTTATATTCTGTTCATTCATAACTGACAGACAGTATTAGACCATTTCATGTTCTCGATTAATGTTTAAGAAATATAGACCGGTTCCGTTATATTAAACAAAACGGGAGCTCGGTTGTTAGTTTATGGTAACCGGCTAAAAGTCAATTGTTTACAGTTATATTAAACAACACGGTTATCCTAACCGAAAACATGAAATCGACTCGGTTATGTTGGGTTAAATACGGATTCTCGATTAACTTAACCCAATTCGGTGAATATAATCGAGAGAGCTGCAATTTCTTCCAAATAACCAACCGAGTTACGTTATTATTCAAATAGAAGTTAAATAAAATTAACCATGTTTTCATTTTTAACTTAATAAATATTGTAATAGCCAATATTATGGGGTACTGTTTAATAAATTGAATTTCAACTGCGTATGCGTTATCTGCTAGAGGGGAGGGGGGGGGGGGGTAGATAAAAAGCGTACATAGGGGTGTACTTTATGAATGTTTCCTTACACAGTAATAAACTGCTGCTTCAACAACTCATATTACCGAACCGAATTGCTGCAGCTCTAGAGCATGATCGCTGAGTTTGTCGAGGAACCTGTTCCCACTTTACATTAACCTCCAGAACGGAACTATGCTTTGAAAATCGCTCGCAGTCGAATTTTTTGCGATGCGCTGTTCTAGGTGTGCTCCAATCAATTTTACTAGCCACAATCAACAAAATGTTATCGCTGCCCACGCACACAATACGTTAACGGATGAATTCTTGTGTTTGGTAATGTGTCTTGAAAATTTAAAGCAAGAATAATCGTAAGTGTGTTTCATGGAAAAGCCTGTATGTAAAACATAAAAACACTCAAAACGCGTATAATCGAGCATGTAATTTAAGTGGATGATATGGGAAAAATCCTCAGAAAAATCTAGTGCAATTAAAACAGACATCCTATGGGGAGGGAGGTAGGGGGTCGAACTGTTTGACAAGAGTGGTGGGTCGAACAGTGTGACAAGGGTGGGGAGAGAATTCGAACTGTGACAAGGGTGAAGAGAGGGTAGAACAGTGGGACAAGGGTGGGGAGAGGGTCGAACAGTGGGACAAGGGTGGGGAGAGGGTCGAACAGTGGGACAAGGGTGGGGGGGTCGAACAGTGGGACAAGGGTGGGGAGAGGGTCGAACAGTGTGACAAAAGGGGAGGGGGTGTTAAAAATTGCGTGACGTAATATTTGAAAAGCCTCTAGTCGATATAAGAGTATTATCTAGATTTAGTAGCAAAAGCCAAACAAATTAAATCATTAAATTAAAATTTTTAATGCGGAAATAAAAGCTTTGTTAATAGTTTGTATGTGGAACTATTAATATCTAATATATTTCTTTTTAAATTTTGCTTTCCTAAAAATCTAGAAAACCAATCATGACTGACTGAATTTAGGTTGCCAGTGTTGCCAAGTGACAGAATTGTTTCCAGCAAAGGGCTGTTTAATTAAATGGAAATATTTCTGGATAATTGTTTGACGAATGTTAATGAGTTTGTTTTCATGTGAGGTGGGGGATCTGACTTCCTGAAATCAATGATGAGTTTGCTGTGCCATGCAGGAATTCTATTAGAGTAACATTATCCTCATGAAATATCAACATCTAGAAATCTCAAATTGGTCAATCATGGCAAACCTTCAATGAAAAAGTCTCCGTCAAAACTGATCTGAGAGACGTGATCAAACGGAGGGACTCATAATAGATACATACGATGACTCTGCAGACAAAGCAACCTTAGACGCGGGATATGGCGTAGTTATCTACAACAACGAAACAGAAGTCGACAAGAAGACTGACCCAGCATGCGAATTCTGCTCCTCATTTGTCGCAGAAGCTTGAGCTATTCTCAGTGCTATCAGATGGGTCAAGAAAAATAACATCCCTGAAGCAGCTATCTTCACTGACAGCTTATCTCTTACTACACCCCTTAAAAACGCAAAACCATGCATTGAAACGGGGCTACTAGATATCTATTAAGAGCTGTACAACAATGATGCTCCAATAAGTATACAATGGATTCCCACTCACTGCGATATAGCAGGCAATGAAGGAGCGGACGAATTGGCCAAACAAAGAAACTTGAAATTCCAAGAAGACGTACCAATAACACTCAAGACCAGTAAGGCGCTAATCAGACAACACACGAAGTAGAAGTCAACCCATAAAAGAACGATTCGCACTCTTGGTATTAACTTCAAATCAGGAGATGAAAAAATGGGATCATAAGAAACATAAACGCTTCGTGCCGCTTAATTCGGAGCAGTCAACCTTGCTCAACAACCACCTCCATAAGGTCGAAGGAGGCCAGACACCTAACTGTAGACTCTGTGATAGTTCGAAAGAAACTGGCGACCATATAGTCTTTGAGTGCACTGCAGTCCACGATGCAAAAAGAAGAAACACAATTTTCGAAGTGGTCCTTACCAGCAATCCCAACGGTGCTATGGAGATCCTTGATGCGCACATCAACGCCTACTGATGATTCAGCAGCAGCGACAACATCAAATTTCTCGGAATTAATATTAGCATAAATAGAAAGTGGAAGACTTATATATCTGCTACCATAAAAGCTGCATCCAAAAAATTGTATCCTTTTCGGCGACATAAAAACATTATTAATAAACCAGCACTACTAAAAATTTACATCTCTAACATGATATACAACCCAGAAAACATTACCAATGACTTACCCAGTGACCCAGCACTTGGAAATCTTATAAGTAACTTATAAGTTGACTCATCACTATGTTCAAGATCTTATAAGTCAACTTTTAAGTCGAGCTGGTTTTCGTAAGTCAACTTAAAAGAAAGCTAAGTTTCGTAAGTCAACTTATAAGAATGCTAAGTTTCGTAAGTCAACTTATAAGAATGCTAAGTTTCGTAAGTCAACTTAAAAGAAAGCTAAGTTTCGTAAGTCAACTTATAAGAAAGCTAATTTTCGTAAGTCAACTTATAAGTAAAGCTAAAAATAAAATTTTTTAACAAATACTTTTTTTAAATATTTAATAAATATATAAAACAACGAACATGAATTAGTATATCATAGTACAGAGATATTTATGAAAGGCGAAAATTTAGAGTAGAGAAAGGACAAAAAATACACAGAGAGACGTTTAGATATATTTATGAAAAGTGACAATTTTGAGTAGCGAAAGGATCACAAATGCACAGAGGGATAGATAGTAATAATAAAGGGTGAAAATTTAGAATAGCCAACGGATCAATATTAAAATTATTGATTTTTTTAAATCCAGGACTTTCTGGTTTTGCCAATTTTGCCTCCTTCTAACCATGTAGAAAGTGGAGAGTCACAACTCTGTACATAAAATAAATAGAACATAAATGGATTAAATTAATAAATACTAAATATAGCACAATTTGAGCAAGTTCAAATTTTATTAATCAAACAAAAACCATTATTTGACAATTATTTGAAGAAAGGCTGTCGAGTAAATTATAAACTAATATATATTAGATATTAAGATAAATATTAAATAAGCAATATAGGAAAAATAGTGCATGCAACGTGAAAAAGCGTTGTGGAGTTTTTAAATGATTTCGACAGTCAAGAGCCCACGGAAACTGTTTGGAACAAAAAAATATAATATTCCGTTATATCTAGGCAGACATACTATTATTGCATTATTCCACATAATTTCCAAAAAATATATGAAATACATAAAACAATTTTCCTATACAGTTATTATTTTACATTTTTTATAAATTAGCAAGTGTCATATAAAATGAACACAGTCTAAATTTTAAATCATTTAGTATAGTAAAGGCACCTAGTTAGGACAGAGCGGATCAGGAAAAGGAAAAGGAAAAGAAAAAACCAAAACCAAATTATTTTAAACTAGTTTATTAGTTAAGTTTTCACATAACATAGTAACTAAATGATAAATTATTTTTACATTACATTTTTTAAATATATAACCTGAGTATTACTTTTATAAATGAAGTAGTATAGTATTAATATAATATAAATATTGTATTATATAAATCATGGCTTCTTTTTGGTAAATGCAATCTTCTCATACATTTCAGTGAATATTCAAGATATAATAGTTAATAGATAATATTTAGATACACCGTTTAAATTAAAATAATAGTTTATATAAAGGATAGTATTGTAAATAAATAATAAATTAAATTTTTGATAAAAGTTGTAAAATTTAAAAGTGAAGTAGAAATTTTACCAAAGGATGTCTATTTAAACTCTTTTATTTTTAGATGTACAGTGAAACCCAATATTAACATTATGCATGCCTTAGGAATGAACAATTTATATATTATAGGTGAACATACAAAATCATTATCGTAATATATTTATTCATTAGTAACTTAACTTCAAAAATATGGACAGTAAACATTATAACATATGTATGTATATCTATCTATACATTACATTGTTTACAACAAGTGATTGGCACATCGGAACAATATAATTTCATTAATGAAAATAGTGCATGATTTATTTTTGTGACTTTGTAAAATGTATGTACCTATTATATGAATAAATATACATTTGAAACCAGCAAAACTTATTTATTAATTAATTAATACTTTTAAATTAATAAGCACCAAAAACACTGTTACTAAAAATAGCCATTACGACATCTAATGTTTCCTACCTATTGAATGCTTTTTGTTTACGGTTAATTTTCTTTTTTTTACCAAGATAGTGATGGATTTTAATAATCACCTTCACTAAATCACTTGGTATGCGTGTCTTTAATTTTTAATTTTTAGGTTTTGTGTTTTATGTTTGTTGTTTCAAGTTTGTTGTATGAAGTTTAATGTTTGTGGTTTGATGTTCCTTAGTTAGTTAGATATTTTCTATTAGTTATTAGTTTTTCAGTTTTCGACCGATTTCAATGATATTTGAACCAAAAAAAGCAAAATTTTAACAAGGTTAAACCCCACACCTCTACACCCCACTAGTCACCACCACTAAATCCCTTGGTATGGGTGTCTGTGTGTGTGTCGCTTGAGATATTCATGATTCCGAAAATACACCAGTTCAAAAATTAACATGATTCTTCCTTGAAACAATCTATCGTGAAAAAAAATTATTTAAGCATTTGACTTAACTGCCCATTGATTTCTTATTGAGATTTATTTTTCATAATTCGCAAATATGTCAGCTAAAAACGTCAATAAATAGCATTTCTTTTTAATCAATTTTGACCATACGTACAATATTTACATAGAAATTGACTAACATAAAAATTTCGCTTTCCTCCCAATATTAAATAGTAAAGTCAATTTCTATGAATATTTATCATTAATTATGATATGTATGCATATGCGTTGAACATAGCTATATAATTATGGATATAGATATTTACAACATTTAAAATAATATAAATACAATTAAACCATTGTTTTTGATGTGCGAAGTGTACCGAAAAATTGTGTTAAACTCGTGCTACGAACTCGTTAGTTTAACCCGGGCTTCGCCCTCGTAATTTATCGATGTTTCACTCCTCATCATATGCATTTTTTTGATTTGGTTAGCACACAAATTAAAACGAAATGTTTTTGGTACCACATTAAACACATATTAAAATCACAAAAATCGATAAAATCATAAAAATGTATATGATGAGGAGCACCAGTTAAAAACTCCGATAACTGACGAGTCCGTAACACGTAATTAGCAGTTTACAATGTTATATGCTAAAAAAATAAATAACAACAAATAATTCAACTTCAATAAATTTACAAATTTATTTTAAGTCACCGCGTCAGAGGAACGTGTTTTATAAAAAATAAAATACTATTACTTGAAAGATCAACTATCATATATATTAATAGTTACAAAAAAATGATTACGTGTTAATTTTTTCAACTATTTAATTAATGATTTCATATTTATTTTGATACAAGTAAAGTTGGAAATTAATGGGTAATTAGGTTTCGTACAATAAACTATTCTCCATTTGACAACTAAGAACTGTTTGCTATACAATAATTTTTCCTTTAATCATGACTCGACTAATTTATCATGAATTATTTTGTGAAGTATATTTTGTTATGTTGTTATAAATGACATTTTATGACACAGAATACAATACAACATATACAAATGTTTGAGGAAAATATATTAATTTATAATTAGTTTTAAGTATTTAATTTTAAGTATATAGTTTATGGCTTTTAGTTTCTGTTTTATGAAGTTTTATTTTTTTATGTTTGTTGTTTCAAGTTCGTTGTATGAAGTTTAAAGTTTGTTGTTTGGTGTTTAAAGTTCTTTAGTTCTTTAGTTAATTAGTTATTTTTTATTGGTTGTTAGTTTTTTTTACAAATTTCAATGATTTTTGAACCAAAAATGCGCAATTTTAACAATGTTAAAAGAATTTCACAATAAAAGAAGAGAAAAGAGTCGAGTATCAAAATTATTAAAATTAAAAAAGTATTTAAATTAGTGGGGTGTAGAGTAGATACTCTACACCCCACTAATTTTAATAGCTAATACAACTAATTTGCATATGACGAATTCAAATTTTTCATTTAAAACTTAATCAAAATTGGTTATCAATTCCAGAATGACACTTATTGATTTTTACCGAAACAGTAAGTGATTTAAATAATTTTAATGGCTATATAGTTCTATAAGGGTGCATATGGAGAATTTGATTTTACTAATATCAACTTGATTAAATGAAGTTATCGATATCTTACTTACACTTATTGATTTTGACCAATATTTAGATTTTTAGCAGTGCAGATTACATATTACATATGCAGAAATTGATTTTCTATTAAAAACTTAATTAATTGTTGCTATGATTTTTAATTTTTTTAGTAATAGACTACTTTTGTTTTAATTGAATTGGAAGGAGTATTTCCGAATTTAGTATTTTTAGTAAATTTTATTAAAATTAGCAAATTTAAATAAATTTTATTATTCATAAAAATCTTTCAATATACTTAAAAGTTCTTAAATATCCTTAGAAATCCCTAAATTATTATTTTATTTACAATTAACTAATTTTAACGAAATTTTGAAATATTTAGTACATTTTAACATATTTAAGCAAATTTTGACATATTTTGACTTTTGCCAAAAGTCCTTAAAAACACTAAAATTCCATAAAAATGAATACTACAAGCGTTCAATTTATAAAATCTTCTTCAAATGTTTCAAATAAACCCAGATTTAAGTAGACGTCTCTGATTTGAGAAGATTTCCCCGATTTGGAAAAAATTACCCTGATTTTGAGAAGACTGCCCATATACTGACTACTACTTTAAAAGTAAGTAATCAATTAATTCTTTATAAAAATACATTGACTTTATTGTTAAAATATGACAACACATTAGGGGGGAGGTACTCCTTATATAGAAATATTTTTTGTAACATCTATTACGCGACTATCCGCTCAGTTTTGGAATATGCTGGACCTCTCTAGTTGGTATAACAGAATATACCAAACAGAATAATATACTGGAAAAATTTCAAAGAAGAGTAATAAGGATCATTGATTTCCTCAACGTCCCAATCCTTTTTCCAGAAACCATCAAAGCCCGCCGTCAGCATCATTCTAATTGTTTAAAAAACGTAGCTTCAAGTACTCATATGTTACATAAACTGTCCCCTAATTAACCTCTTCGTAACTCAGGAAAAATCCGCATACCTCCTTCAAGGACTGCCCTACGACTTCACTCCTATTTCCCTTACACTACTGCTTTAATCAATTCTATTTAAATACGTAACCAGTTTACTACTTATATCATTGTTTTGTACTTCGTGGGTTATAGGAACAAGAATATGTCTGTGAATATGGATATTTTTTTGAAAAACATGTAAAGTAACAATAGCAGTCATGAGAATACCACCAGCTATAGTATACACGCGACTGTGGTTGTGTTTCGCTTAAAATACAACTGGTTTCTCATATACCGATACAACGGACATCTATATTATCAGTATCAAACACCCTATTAGTATTGGGTATAGCTAGTTAACACAATTCACCTAATTAGCATAAGGGGCATCCATATATAGTGTGTGCACGCACTTTTTTATGGATTTTTGGACACCCCCACCCCTGCACGCCCCTGCACGCTTTTAAGGACCCCATGATTAGTTAATCAATAACACAGGTATAAATCACAAATAAAAAATCCAGTTACATATGACATTTTTATTATTTATAATAATTGAATGAAGCAGAATGAAACGTATTGTTTAAGATTAAAATAGCCTTTTAAAACAAATGTTACATTTACTAATAATATACCGAAAAAGCTTTTTTGTTTACACCCCAATTCCGCTACACGCACGCGCACGCGCACGCGCACGCGCACGCATATTGCATTATGCCCACCCTCCTCCATAATGCGTGCACAATATAGATGCCCCCTAATAGTAATTATAATGGAGCGATAATGTAAGTATGATATAAGGACAGTTTACGAGTAAAGAAATCAATATTAATGCATAAAATAATACGAATACAACAACCCTTCTCCTTTTAGATAGATTGATATAATAACTTAACATTAGAAACAGAAAATGCAATGTAATATGCATGATGTATAAATAATTCAATAAAGTATTATATGCATATAATTATATCCTGTATATACCAGGTGTACTTATAATACTTGTAGGGTACAAAACAGTAGATAGATAATGTAATTAACAAAAGCATACAACACAAAAGCTAAATCTTCTAGTACTTACGGGATCTACCCATTTATTGAACAAGTTAAATCTTACCGATAAAGATAGCGCCGCGCCGAGGTTCTGCGTAAATATTATAAAGTGATGTATAGAGTGACCAATATGACTTATATAAACTGCCTGCCTACTTCGTTCTTAGCATGAGCAAAATGGAGAGGGGATATAATAATACACAGTAGGCGGCTGTGTGTATTCACATGTAGCCTTATTTTATTACTATATGGGAAAATATATACATGTTTATTATTATATGTTAATCAAATATAGAATTATTGAATATTACATAGTGTGAAAAGTTTTAGTTTTAAATATAAAAAAATACATTTTGTAGATATATATGTTATCGGATTTTTACATGTATGCGTATATTTATATGAATATATTTACATGCACTTATATATTTGACGCCACAAACACTTATTGTGCAATATTTTGTGTGCGGAGCCAAATAAATTTGTCTGGCATTAAAGTAGTTAACAATAAATATTTGTAATCCTTTTTTAACAATAACATGGAGATTTAATTTTATCATGCGTCATTATTCGTTGTACAAAATTTGAATCCCTTAAAATTTGGTATTAATATGTAATAATAGGTATTAATGATGTAATTACATCGGCTTAAAATAAATTGGATAATATGAAAGTTGTAACAGGAGAAATTTTTCACAAATTTCAATAGCTTTATATATAATAATGTAATAATAATAATATATCTGTAGTAGTAGGTGATGAGTACGTCCTAACCAATTCGTCTTCTGATTGGTCGAGAGATTCACGTGACCTATCTGGCTTC
>JAUZNC010057760.1:0-12322 GCA_034780395.1 Vannuccia rotundouncinata | reverse complement strand
ATTTTCAGCGAATAGAAATGCAGATAACACGTTTTTGAAAATCTGAAATTTAACATACCGTCGGTAAAAGGTTAAAGCAATTGAAATGCAATTAACTTCCTAGCACTTCCTTATCAAAGAAGTGCACTAAAATGTCTGAGTCTTATACAGAGATTGCAGACTTCCCAGGGAATGTAAAAGATATGTACTTATTTTAAAGCATTGGAGCTCCTTTTTTGATCAAACAATGTTTCAAACAAAATTGGGTCTACAAAATGTGAGGCACTCCTTCTTATTAAAGTATTCTTCAGAGTTATTATCTCCAAAATTTGGAATCTGTCACTGCATTCAATTCCCCAATGCTTATTTCTCAGCTTTCAAAATTTTAAATTAGTTACTATGCCATCAAAACTCTGCATTATATAGATCTATATAACACAGTCTAACTGGATAATATTAGCCTGATGACTATTGCAAACTAGTTTGAATCAAAGTCGAGGATGTAGACTGTCCAAGTTTGGTAAACTGTTGATAAGTGTGTTGTTATTCACCTCTCATCCATTACTATTTTTTTGCATTTTTATTCAAAGTTGGGTAAATTGTAAATATGTTTGTTTAATGCCACATTATTCTGGTTTTCTATGCATGATATTTTGATATTTATTTTTCTATAATACACAGTGGGCCAAAAGTCATTAGCATTAAATCTATTAGCATTAAATTTATACCATTTTGCAATCCCATCAATCTGAAAGCAATATTTGATTTGGATGAATTTAGTAATAATAGAGGTGCATAAGATTTTTCTAATTTTTTTTTAGTAAATTACTTATATATAGATTAATCAACATCTTAACTTAATTAAAAAAAACTTTGTAACTTGTAACCATGGGGACTTTTGGCCCATACTGCAACAGAAAGGTATTTATTTCCTTCAAACATTTGTCAAGGGCCTTAATACTATTTTGTATGGATGATGCCTGGTGATTCATTGTCAGAAATGTATAATTAGATCTAACATATATGGAACTAATGGTACATTAAAAAATTATAAATATTTTAAATTACACAAATCCATTAGTATTGAGCTTTTTATGAATAATTATTTTGTGTTTATATATTTGTATTCTTTTTTTTTCCAATAAAAAAAAAGAATACGCAATTTCTCCCAATATTTTCAATTTACAATTACATATATCAGGGTGGCCACACAAACTCTGAAGACAAGTATATACTCGGATTTTCACATTTTATTTTATAGAGTTTTTTTATAAATGCCCTCCTAATAAACATAAAAAAATTCACTTTGCACAATATATTTTTAATTTAAAGCTTTTTAATTCATTCATATTTTTACTGAACATTACCAAACAAAGTAAATAGACTGATTGTGCATAATGTCATTATTTCATTGGCTAAAACCCATTTTTTCAAATATTAATGAATTACTGTGTATTTATTTATATTTTTAGGGATCAAAACATATTAGTTGTATGAAGTCTTGGAAGGCTCTAGCATACCCTCTTTATTTGGTAGTCGTCACTCTTCTTCTTCTACAAATATTCCTTCCACAAATGCTTCTTCTTCCTCAATAGCATCTTCCACAAATGGTGTTGTTGTAGTTCCACAGTCCTCTGATTTTCTTTAATATAAACTGGGATTTTGTTTTGAGTTTTACTTGGCCACCCTCTTATATTACAGGGTTCATAGCAGTCAGGGAAATGGGAAGTGTTCAGGTAAAAGTCAGGAAATTGAAAATTCTTCAGGGATTTTGTTGTTATTGTATATTTAAAATAATGTTACTGACTTATTGTTTCAAATTATATTTTAGTCTTTTTTACTCGAAATATACTCGAAATATAGTCGAATTTTATTATCAATTTAATGTGGCCACCCTGGTGTAGATATCATAGTCAAGGAGAAGTCAGGGAAATTAATTTCAATCATCTGCTATCAACAATGATATAGATTTAATGAACCTTTTTATTCTGTAATTCATGGTGACTTTCTATTATGTATTGATGCTAGTTATATTGTACGGTTAATATCAACTTCAATTTCTTTAAATTTATTAAATAAAAATTTTAATAAAAATATATTGATGAAAAATGGATCATATTTAATGCATTAACTTATTTATTTTAATAAATAAATCAAAAAGTTATATAATTTTCTTAATTGTCTAAGGATAATTGTTTAACCCTAGAACATTTCTATTAAATATTATTTGATAAATATTTATACTTTTAAATAAATTCTTTAATCAGACAATTACATTTAATTTTCCTTGATAAATTAGCTGCTGAAATTACATTATTTATTCCTACTTATGTTTTAAATGTTCTTTATTTATCTTCACACCATGATAATTTATGATAATACTTATATCTAAGAAATAACAAGTCGTTTTAATTTTCCAGTAAGAAAAAATGTCGGGTCGTAAACATCCTTCAAACATGCATTCATCAACACCTCGCAAAAAGTCTCGTCTAGATGATGGTCATAAAATGGAAACATTATCATTAGAAGGGCGACGAGCTTGTCTAAAGGAATTCGATTCAATTATTTCACAAACTCAGAAAATACGAGATTCTCTGACGTGTGAATTGAAAGAAACGAAGGATAATGTAACTCCAGTTTCACCAAATCATGATTCACCTATGCAAGCCAGTAATTTATTACTCTTGCAAACCCTCAATAATCTTCAACGTGGTAAAGTTAATTTAAAAAAAGAAAGGCCCACTAATCAATCAATGCAGAGGTTTATCCATATTTGTGGAAGTGATAAAGACTATAATTCTAATACATGTGATGGTGCTAAAGATGGATTAACTTCTGAACTTATTTCAACAGTACACAATCAACGTGAAATTGCTGAAAAAGCACGTCAAGAAGCTAGTGTTCTTCAAAGAATTGCACAACTACGTAAACAAGGTCTTTGGTCACCTAGGCGTTTGCCAATGGTAATGGAACCACAGCATTGTAAGTCACAATGGGATTATATCATTGCAGAAATGCAATGGATGTCTGTAGATTTTTCCGAAGAAAGAAAATGGAAAATTGCTGCTGCTAAGAAAGTCAGTTTGAATATCTATCGAAACAATTATTAATAGCTAGTTTATGTAATTTTGGAATTTTTTATGACACATTTTTCAGATTGCTTCGGCTGCATATAAATACTTTCTTATAAAATTGGAAAAAGATAACTGTGAGAGAGAAAGTATTGAGCGTGAACGTCGTCGAAATGCAACTCAGGTTGCTGAAATCATTAAAGAATATTGGAGTTCAGTGAAAAAAGTAAGTGTTTTTTCTATTTTAATTTGATGTTTTGGGTTTTTTTCTTCTGCTTCTTACTTGCTCAAAATTGTCGCAGTATGTTGATTTTGAAAACTGGAGCAGATAACTGAATCTCACGAGAATTTGGGCGTGGGGAATATTTAGCTGACTTTGAACTCTCCATCTACATTTTAATAATTTGTTTCTGCTTCTTACTAGCTCAAAATTGTCGCAGTATGTTGATTTTGATAACTGGAGCAGATAAATGAATCTCTTATGAGAATTTGGGCGTGAGGAGTCGTCTATGCATTATTTAACTGACTTTGAACTCCCCATCTACATTTTAATAATTCTTTTCTGCTTCTTACTAGCTCAAAATTGTAGCAGTATGTTGATTTTGATAACTGGAGCAGATAAATGAATTTCTTTTATGATAATTTGGGTGTGTCGTTAGGAGTAGTCTGTGCAGTATTTAGATAACTTTCGAACTCCCCATCTACATTTTAATAATTCTTTTCTGTTATTTGCTATCTTAAAATCGTCGCAATATGTTTTTTTTAAATATATTATCAATGGACAAATATAGTTAGAATTTACTTATTATGTTGATTAAATAGTTATTTAATATCAATTTGATAATTGTGTTACTTATATCATATTTTATGACTATTTGTATTTCATTTTATAATGACAAATAAGTTACTTCTGGTTAATTCTAATTTTGTTAATAATTATATTTTAAACATTTAAACGTTTTAATAATTGATCCTGTAACGTTCTATAATTTAGCAACAATCTTGCGAAGAATCCAATGCTGATGCTAACTACTTAAGCCGCCTTCTTCGTAGGCCTGTAAATCTAGTTACTAGTCTAACCGAGCATTATTCTGAGTGGTTTGAAGAAGCAGTCTCGCCCGACTGTATGCTGTCTGGTCAAGATGCAGATTTTGTTCCCACACGACGCTTTACAGGTCTTCAACCAGCTGATAATGAGGATCAATTGTCCCCAGAAGACAACTGTTCTGAAAGTTCTCTATCAGACCTAGAGGGACTAACAGGATTGGAAGATGATGACTTGGAGGGCACTTCCTATCGGGAGGTAGAAACGGACGAAGATTTCCGGTTGGAATTAAAAGCTCTGAGAGAGGAGGGTCAAATGTCCCTAGCTGATCTTTTAGAAAATTGCCCCAAGGACCCACTGTTATGGACAGTTGGGTCGTTTCAATACAATGATCTTAAAGAAGCTGCTGAGGTAATTAATTTCTGATAGTTTTGATATTATATTTATAGTTGGAAATAGCGATCATAATATTTTAACATATATTGTTTTTTATCTATGGATTGATTGTAATTGTATATAAATATCGACTACCTTTATCAGGATGAAAGCTCCAGTTCTTGCAGTTCCTCTGTTCGCTACCGTCAAGAGGTAACGGAACTCTTGGAGGAAGCTAACATGCCATTGGAGGATTTACTACGTCGTCACGGCAATTCCTTGGATGATTTCCTCGAACCACCCACCGAATTCTTGCAAGCTGCCGATTCACAGGAAACCACAAGCAGTGATTCAGACAGTGAGACGGATTTCAACTCGTCCGAGGAGGATTATAACAGTGATATTTCCATATTGACAGACGATGATATACCCGCAAATGCTGACGAAAGTCGAATATGTAACAGCTATACATGTGTCTCAGAAATGAGGACTGCCTCTCTCTCGCAAATCCATTCTGCTGATCGTCTGAAGCCGATAATCAACCCGTCCAATTTATGTCCACGGGTGCAGCTGGTCGGTGACCAGTGTACCGCATTAGCAATACTCGATTTAGCTTACGACCTCCGAATTCCTATATTGCTCACTAGTGGAAACGACGTTGGAGATTCCGAAATGCTCCTGTGTGCTTACCTAGCTCGTTTAGCCTCTCAAAAGTGCGACTGGGGTTGTCACTTAGTGGTGGTATCATGTCAAACCCTCGTTGATTGGGACTTTAGATTGCGTCGTTTGGCTCCAGGACTTAAGGTGTCTGTGTATGATGCTGGTTCCAAAAGTATGTGGACACTGGACGAAGCAAACGTTTGTCTTGTTTCATATACTGCACTTCGGGAACATATTAATAGCATCTGTAGAAGAACATGGAAATCGGTTATTTTAGATCAAGTGAGCAAAAACATTTTAACTTAACTTTACAACTATCTTGGTATCAATATTTAAATTTTGTAATATATTTCAGTTTCCCAGGTACATTTTTATTTTTTTAAATATTTTTATTATTAAAATTCTGTATATTTAATCTTTTTAGTATAAGGTCTAACATTTTAACAAATATATTCGAAAATATTTCTATAATCGAAATGTTTTTAAAAAACATTTGTGAAAACTTTTTATGAATTTCAACAGATTTATCATGTTTAATTGTTTAAAGAACAATTTTGTTGTATTGTCCTTGACTTATTGTAAACTATGTTGACATCCTTACAACTAGGTTCACCTGGTAGTTCACTGGTCTACTGAGGAGGAGGAAAGAGGTATTGAAGTGACTCGTGAAGTTTCTGCCGACTGGATTCCCTTGTTGGCCAGGATCCCTTGCTCCACACACCGAATACTCAGTGGATTAGGGTGTGATCTTACCGAGATTGTGCAACAATTGGGCGCTCTTATGCGTGTTCTATTCCCTACAGAGGGGCTCCTTGAGGGCCCGATTGAGCAACAGTTATTCCATCGGATAGAGGTGGATACAGCTGATGATGATGATACACTGGTTACAGATTTGCATAAGGTGAATAACAATAATCTAGTCGCAAATTCTTGAATAAAATCAAATATTATATGATTTAGTATATTTGAATTATAATTTTTATAAATTGACTTTTTTTACTGATAAAATTTTGATCTCAAAAAAGTAACAAAAAAATTAATTTATCGATTTAGTATAAGTAATTATTTTAGGATGGAATTAATTAATGTAAATTTTTGTAAAGATAATTTATCTGAATATAATTATATTAATTTATTTATCATTTCAATATTTATCCTCAGTCAAATTTAATCTTTGCAGTTTTTAGAACCGTTTGTTGTCCGTCTTGAAGATGAATATGATACTTTTGTTGAGGAGCATACCGTGTTATGTGGACCCAGTCGAAAACAAAATGAACTATATCAAGATCTAATGACGTCCCCACGGTACATCTTCACTATGTATCCTTGAATATTAAACCTACTGTTTCATTATTATTTATTGCTGTCTTAATGTATAATTAACCAATTATTTCCTATTTTATTAAACCACAACTTATACGTCTTATCTCCAGGGCAACATCCGCTCTCAAATCGTGTCACTTGCTAGATCTGCTCGATGTAGTTGGGTCAGCTCGTAAGGTCTGCAACCACCCCCGTATAAACTCCTCAAACACTCCTGACTTCTCTCCTCTCGGCACAGACATTTCCCTCACTTACCACATACCGGCGACGGTGATATCGGCTGTCCACTCTCTCCGCACATCAGCAGGTACTCCCGATTTTGGTCTTCTTAGCAGCCTGCTGTCGCCCTTCAATCGCGACCTAGGCCACTTTGTTCGACGCAGGATAGCCACGCTGAGGCCTCGGCCTGGAATGATTGAAGAGTTGTCTAACATGGAGTTGCCCGACGTGAATCCCCCATCTCAAATAGACGAAGAAAGTGATCCCTTTTTGTCGCAGGAGGACGAGCGCGTCTTGAGGGTGGAGCATTCCGCACAGATTGCCACGCTTATGGCAAATAACAGTTCACGCCAAGGTATAAGTTTGAAGACATTTATTTTATTAAATTAATAACTCTCCGTTGGAAAATAACTGGCTCTTTTACATTTAGATTAATACTTCAATATTCTAGATACTATACTATAGGCATGGTGATGTAATTTATTATGCCCCATTCAATTTTAAATGACCGTCTAAGATTCCCCCTATAACCTCAAATATAACTTTTCAGGATTTTTTGAAGATTTTTTAAGATCGTCTTACTTGTTAACACTTCTTGAGCCTTTATCAGGCAAAGGTATCAGTTTCAATTGTTTTTATTTCAATTTTTTTGTTACTTTTCTGCTATTTTGGTTATTTAGAAATATTGCTGTTCTGATTACTTTAAAAATTATTTGAGGGTAATTTATGGATAATTATCAAAAAATATAATGCAGGTTATGATGTATTTACATGATTCATTGATTGACCTTGTTTTATGCAGTTTATATACGTTATCGTTTTATTCAACTATATATTGTAATTTAAACAACTATAGCATTTAATATTGTTTAAACCATCTCAATTTAACACACTGCATAATTATAATGGAAATCAAATAAGATTATTTAATTATAATATAGTCTATAGACATCATATTATGCTATATCGTATAATGGAAACTAACATAAGTTTTAAAATGTCTCAGTAACATTATAATCGCAGTTTATTTTAAAATATTTAAATCAATATTGCAACCTTTTTTATTTTTGATGATTGTTGATTTTTATTTATCGTTGATCTTGCAGACTCTGATATCTCCTTGGAATTTGGTATGTGGCGACAACCGGTTTCCAGCCGCACCCCAAACTGCCTTCCCAACGGCAGCTCTCCTCATCACCACAACAACAAGCTAGCCAGTCCCACGAAAACTGGTCTCAGCAGTTTAACACGGTCAAGTGTGGGCATTGCCACGACCACTTTAGCAGCCCGCAGATCTAGAGCACTTCTCAAGACTCGTCTCACTTCAGTATATCGTGAAAACGAGCGTCGCTGCTCAATGCTTATGGATGGCACACAATGGTTACCATCCGACTTGAGAAAGCTAATCGGTGTTGAGATGGACCCTATATTGCCTCCTGACTTTGACTTGTCTACTTTTCTATCACAACAACTGGGATTTTTTGTGCCAAAGTTTGTTTTTAAAATTATATCTTTGTACTTTTAAATTCTTCATTTGAAAATGCAGTTTATTAATATAATTCTTTTAAATTTAATTAGTTAAAATTTTAATTTCGTATGTATTCTATGTTTAATTTTTACGGCTTATTTATAAATGATTTGAAAGATATGAATTTTTTTATTTTGAAAAAAACACTTTTTAAATGAATTGTAATTATTATTTGTCGTTTCATTAGTTTAGTTATTAATATAATTTTTAATTTAAATTTAGATTCATAGTTCCAGTATGCAAAGTGTTTGCCAAAACACCACAATTGAAATCTACGGCTCTGTTGCAACATCAGAAAAGTGTTACATACACTACACACTTTTCACATATTCATCATCATGCAAGTCAACTAATCCATAAATTCCAACCAATCAGAAAACATTGTTTTTTTGAGTTCCCAAGCCCAGATAAAATTATGAGTGAATCAGGTATATATTATTGTGCATAAATATTGAGATTATTGTGATTTATTAATTATCTTATCACTATTACAACAGTTAATTCCTGTAAATTGTCCAATTTAAAAATGTATATTTCTTCATTTTCTGTACTAAACATTTCATTCCTTTTAAATAATATACTTTTCCCTGTCTTTCTTACTCCCATCAGGCAAGCTTTGGGTTCTAAACCAGCTTCTCCATTTGTTAGTTGTGGACAGAGTGACAAAAGTCGTTCTTATCTGTCACATGGAGGCTTTCCTCGATCTTATAGAAATGTGGCTGGCCCAATCCTCATTTCGATCGGTTCCGCGTGGGCGATTGGATTCAAACCTCGATATTACTGATCGCTACGCTCTAATCGACCGGTTTAATAGCTATACAAGTGGCTCCTATCTCCTTCTCATGGGGGGCAGAACAGGAGAGCTTGGAACAGGGCTGTTAGAGGCTCGGTGTTGCTCAATAGACACAACAGTTATTGTCTGTGATGTAGACTGGAGACCAGGTGTTCAGGATTTGCTCAGAGCCAGGTGACTATATTTTTATTCATTACAAATTAAATTGTGTTATTATTGGATTATAGCTGAATTATTTATTTAAAATAGTTTCCAATAGGCCGAATCCTCCCCCCCCTGATATTTTTGCTGGCATTATTTTTGAACAGCTCTCGTGACTTTTCTTAAAATGAAGTTTTAATACTTTTAACGCAAAAAATGATTTTCATAAACCCGACGATCATGAGAGTGGTTCCAACCCCATGACCCCAAAATTAACCATTTTTCAAAATTTACAAAAAAAGGTCTATTATATAAATTTAAAGCACTAAATTGAATAGTATATTTTATATGATAATCAATCAGTTATAGTAAAATAAACATGAAGAATCCACATTAAAATTTTGAATGCTTTGAAGAAAAGTATTTTTTTTTAATTTCAAATATTTATTTTTGAAATTTTTGAATAAAAAATCTTTAAATTTTCCAATATTTTAATATAATCTAGCAGAAAACATCCTAGACTATCATTATGGCAAATTTCATGCACATGACATTATAAGAACATTATATTCGGAACCCCTCGTATCTGAAATATGAAAGCTTAAATAAGGCCGATACGGATAGGGTACCATGTTTAATATGATTAATTTATGAATCCTTGTTTCTTTAGCACATTTAATAAAAAACATATTTTCTTTACAGAATTCATCGATGGTCTCTCAACGTGAGCACAATGCAGAACACCTCGTCTCTCTCTTTTCAACCTCGTCGACTGAAGGTGTTCCGCCTTCTGGCCGAGAACTCAGTTGAGGATTATCTCTACCGTCAACACGGCAGTCGGCTCCTCTTACAGACTGTTTTTACTGAGAAGGACGCCAACCAACCCCTGGTCCATGCACGTGTCCAACCCAACGTGGTCCACGACTTACTTAGAGGCACTGGCGGCGGGAGTGTTGGAGTGGGGGGTGGTCGCGGGGGGGCTCTGTCTTGTATCTCAACCGCCACCGAGACTGGCAGTAGAACCGGATCAACTGTTGCTGAAGACGAAGACTGTTCTGGAGTGGCAGAGCTGTCATCTGGTTTCTTTCAAAGCAAGGTGATTATATATAAACTAGTTTTATGTAACACAGAGGCTGATTAATATTGATTTTATTGTTTGCAACTGTCAGTTAAATATATGCGTTTTTAACCTTCAGGTGGCACTAAACGAGGCCTCTGTGGAACGTGCTGTAGAATTATTCGAGGAAGCCAATGATGTCATTGCTTACTGCCGTCTGGATGCCGAAGTGAAGAGTGCAGAGGCCGAAATGTCTTGGCAGGACCTTCCGCCTCATTTTGCTCGTCTTTCCTCTTCTAAGCATTACACAAAAGACCAGGTTATGGTTCCCCAGATATCTTCTACTCTAGACAAAGAGAGCGCGGAGTGGAAGCGACTTCGGGATTGGGAGCTAAGTTGGTATGATATCTGTCAGGAAAAAACGTCTAGGCTGGACCGGTTGGATGAAGATGACGTTCTGCTTTCTTATCGATCTGATTATCTACGAAATTGTGTTTTCAATCCAACATGTGATGGAGGAGAACTTATGGTTAGTACTTAGTTTTCTCTGCTCATTCATAATAAGATAGCTTACTTTATTGTTTGGGAAAGTAAATTTACAAAGTAAATTTCAATTATCTTTATTTTATATAACACTGTCGAAATTAATAATTGTTGTTATATACTAAAGATAAATTGTAACGAAAATTGTGAAATTACACATACATATATCACATTAAATATTTAATTCAACTAAAAATGTTATTTAAAATCTAAATAAATAAAACTCTCTTATACATGTCAAATTAATTTAGTTAATTTTTTTCTCTGCCAAAAGTATGCTTCTTATAACACTTACAAGAATGCGAACACTTATATATATTTATTTTCTTATTATGACTCTTTAAAAAAAATCAAATTTATATTACATTGTTTTTAGGAATTTTATCTATTCCATGTTATCTAAACAATTTAATTTAATTATATTTAAAATTATAATTTTGTATTTCAAAGATTTCTTATTAATTTCTCAATACTTATGCAGACTTACTGTCCGCCACAGACAGTCGATGATGACCAATTCTACTTAGACACCAACCTTACTCTATGTTATGAAAACACCCCCATGCCAGAGGCAGAGCTCCCTATCGTATCAATCAAGCCGGCAATAACTGCTCTCCACCATCAATTAGGCACTAGTGGCAGTGGCCACCTTGCAACCAATAATACAATGGACACAAAACCACAACTATTAGGGAGCAATGGAGGAGGAGGTGCTGGTGGTCGTAAGATTTCGATGGGTGTAGGTGGACTACAGTCTGGTGGATGGTCTGGATTACGTCGACGTATTCATCCAGGTGATAGTGAGGTGATTGATATTATTTCCGATGACAAGACAATCGACGGGGCAGGCGGTATTGGGATCGATCCATCAAATATTGGAGATACCAGCGGACACTTACCATGTAATTATTCAAGATAATTTTCAATTTGCTATCTATCTAATTTACCAAATGGAATAGTCGTAAAAACAAATTTATAAACGATTTGATTAAAAACGAAATAATAATTTTAGATAGAACAAGAAATTACACTTTTTACATTATCGTAACATATTTCTAAATTGAAAATGGAATCATTATACGTTGAGTTCATAATGTAAACGTTTTTCTTATTATCATAGGTTACGGCGTTATAATAATTATCTATAATGTCTGAATTATATTTGATAACATGTTACAACAAACATTGAAGAAATTAAATAATTTTCATTTTTTATTATATTTTTTTAAATTTAAAATGATCGATCGTATTACTATTATTTTATTGCTAGTTATTTAAAGTTTAATTTATTTTTTAAAATAAATGTTTGTCATATACTACTATTTTTACGAATAGTAGTAAAATCAAAATTAATGAAAAAATATATTTGTACAATTAATTTTCGATTATTATCCAATCACAGGATGGAATTTATTACAATAATAAATATAAATTTAACAACATCATTGATCGGCCGGGTGTAGTGGTGTGCGCCTGTAATCTAACTACTTGGAGGCCGGCGATTGGAATGACTTGAGATTGGGGGTTCTGAGCTTCCTCTGTCTATGTCGATCGAGTGTCCACACTAAGCACGGCGTCAATATGGTTG
>JAUZNC010057758.1:0-12326 GCA_034780395.1 Vannuccia rotundouncinata | reverse complement strand
TGCTTTCACTGATTGTAACAACTGCTTTCACTGATTGTAACAACTGCTTTCACTGATTATAACAACTGCTTTCACTGATTGTAACAACTGCTTTCACTGATTGTAACAACTGCTTTCACTGATTGTAACAACTGCTTTCACTGATTGTAACAACTACTTTCACTGATTGTAACTTCTTTCACTGATTGTAACAACATATTTCGTTTTGCAATAGAATATTTCAATAATAACTACCTCTATATTTATAATTCATGTTTCCAGTGACGTAGTAGCGATGGACGAAAACCAATTCGATAAATTGATGAATATTTTGATGATTTTTTGATGAAAACGGATCGCTTAAGCCTCCCTTTGCGTTTATGGATGTGGATAATTCGGGAAAATAAAGAAAAAATTGCCAAAAGTACAATGTCGCGAATTGCAAGTGTGGAAAAGTGTTTTTCGATGGGATAATTGCTCACAATAAACATTTTAGACTCTCTCGATCGTTACGAATGCCTGTTAAGGAACGATTGTCGGATTACAGGAAGAAGAATTTGGGAACATTTTACCGGCTTTTATTATTGAAGTTCGACGATCGGACTCTCTGTCTTACAGAGGACAATGCAAAACGGTTCGCCTTACCCGGACAAACTCAAATCTGACCGGTATCCTGTGAAAACATACAGGCGCTATATGTGTCATTATTGTAAGTTGACATATTTTACTTAAGAAGTTATGCACCTTTTATAGTTGTTTTCTTTTATTTTAGGACCTTCAAAATGGGAAGATTTCAAAGAATTATATTTAGTCCCTAACACGAGAGGTGACCGCTTTTGAAGAAGAGTAATTGGAGAACATTCCTTGGCCAAATTTATGAATGACTGTTCAATCGGAGTATCCCAAAAGTAATTTAATACTCACTGCATTCTCCGAGTGACATTTTACACTCGAGCATTTTATGGTGGAGTTGACAAACAATTAATATCAGAGGTAATATAAACTTTTTTGTGTTTGAAATGTTGAACGTTATTATTCTTTGTGCCTTGATGTCAAAATATACATTTATTAATATTAATTCCATGTACGAAATGTTAATTTTATGTTTTCAGATATCTGGACATATCGCAATAGTGATGTTAGACTGTACAAATGAGGTAAACCATCACAAGTTCATCCGCGCAAGCTGCAGCAAGAACTTCTATTTCAGATGATGATGAAGTTGGTTCGAAACGAACTCGGCGACGACCTTTATAGACGTTAAAAAGAGAAGAGTGGATGATGAATCTGACTTGGGTTTGTCGACGCAAAAGTTCTCCGAAACTGGGCGATTGAAAGTAGTTTCTCCAGAAGGATTTTCCGTTTACTATTTTGGTAAACGGATATTTATAGTCTTCTGGAGATTGGTTTACGTTCTCAGAAGGTGAATTTAAGTCCGTGTTTAATCATTACAGAGTATTTGAATAACAATGAAGAAAAAATAAGTTATAACACTGTCATTCAATTTTAACCAATTCAACTTTATTAATTATAGGATTCAAACGATTATATTTGAAGGATTTTTTGTACAAATTGACAAGATGTATTATTCAATTATAATTACTTCAACAGAATTGCAGGTATTTTATAGACCAGATCATATATATTGTGATACCAGCTTACCCTGAAAATTTTCCTATTATATCAGCAGGATCAATGAACTATTGATATGAAAATTATTCAGAATCAAAAACATTACTTGGATGTGAGCATTACTTTTAAGTGATTATGAAGTCAGACTAATGTACAACAATAATGCTTATATGGTATAAGGAGACAGAGTTTCAAAGTTTGCATTAGTTGAAAACAGTAAACGTGGCGCTATTTTTCGTTTTCCTGTCGCATGCATAGTAACGTCAAATTTTATATATGCAAAACTTCGTAGTTTCTTATAATATCGTTTTATTTTTTCCCAATACAGCTGTGATAAATATGGCGGACGTCCATCGAGACCATCTGTGTATATGTTTAAAATACTGTGGATAAGTATATTTTTTGGTACATATCCATACATATCCACATATCCAAATGTGAATATGTATAGATATGTGTGGATATGTATGGATATGTATGGATATGTGAGGATATGTGTCGATATGTATGGATATGTATGGATATGTATAGTTATGTGTGGATATGTATGGATATGTATGGATATGTATAAATATGGATATGAATATGTATCAACAAATATACTTATTCACTGTATTTTATACATATACACATATGCTCTCGATGGTCCGCCATACACATTAGGTACGATGGACAATGGACCTTGCTATGTAGTTCATAAACTGCACATGCATCCTGGGTCTATCCAGAATTCTTAAAGGGCCGGGGAATAAGTGTTAGATGGGGCAAGTTCTGCATTAAAACACTTTCCAAAATTTTGAACGTCTCTTAAAATAAATATAAAATATTTTTTTAAACTGAAATTATTTTTAATTACTTCTTTGTCATAATCTTTATTCTAATTTATCTAATACAACCGTTTCATTTCAAACAGAAAGTATTTTATTAATGCATAATATTGATTACATTCCATTTTTCAAATAAAACTATTACCGTATATAATTGAAATACATTGTGGAGTGATGCTTTATAAATCAGTTTTTCAGTCTGAAAAAATAGTGTATGTCAATATAGGCCATATATTTGTTTAAATAAATAGAATAAATAATGAGTTATTTATATTTAATAAATGCTATCTTTGACTTCTTTTCTAAGGGATTATATTTGATATTAACTATAATTAAAATACTTTCGTATATAGTTATTTTTTTCATGTTATATCATGTTTTTTTCATTTTTATAAATTAAGAATAAGGAATTTTTTAATTTTTTAAACCTGATTATGAAATTGATTGCACCATTTTCTTTAAAATGTTTGTATTTACTATGGACTTTAATTTGAATTTTTGATAAATTTATTATTTTTAAATTTTCAAAATGTTATGAATATATTATTTATTTCCTATCTATTAATATTATTATTTTTTAAGTTTATGTTTTAATATTATATTTCAGTCTATAATCTAAGACTATATATACTTGGGGGGGTCGAAAAAGTGAAAAAAACGACATTTAGGCCAAAAAATATTTTAAGGTCTAATATTTATTATCTTAACGTTTATAAGGGGGTTTGTAAAAGTTATTTTTAAAAATTTTCCAGGAATCGTTTCAAAATTTTATTTGTCCCAAAATGATGATTATAAATCCTTTTAATAAATGCTGGATACACCCCTTACATACTTCCTTACACAATAAAAGCATTTGTAAGATTCATAATAATAATTAACTATAGTCAAAGTTTAACTAATTTAACTAATACATCTAAACATATTTAAATATTTGAATTATGTAAGAATGTTAGTAAAATAACAATATACTACATATTATTATGAAAAATATAGAATAAGGTCAATTTAATTGATTGTATTATTGTATATACTATAGTTGATTTGTTTATAATGATCATAGATTATATGAATGAAAATTTATAAATTTCATAAGTAATGTTAAAATGAAATGTAAAACTTTTATCTCACTAACTGATATTATCAGTAATTCTGATTAATTGTGATGAACAAAAAGTAATTTCAAGAATATTGTTAATACTTATCATGCATATTCCATCTGACATAAAACAACAACATTTTTTAAGTTATATAAAATATTTTATTAACTTTTATATAAATAATTATTAAAGTCATATTTCATTGCCAACTATATTATTTATCTATGTAAAAGTTATTTGTAAAAGTTATTTTTAAAAATTTTCCAGGAATCGTTTCAAAATTTTATTTGTCCCAAAATGATGATTATAAATCCTTTTAATAAATGCTGGATACACCCCTTACATACTTCCTTACACAATAAAAGCATTTGTAAGATTCATAATAATAATTAACTATAGTCAAAGTTTAACTAATTTAACTAATACATCTAAACATATTTAAATATTTGAATTATGTAAGAATGTTAGTAAAATAACAATATACTACATATTATTATGAAAAATATAGAATAAGGTCAATTTAATTGATTGTATTATTGTATATACTATAGTTGATTTGTTTATAATGATCATAGATTATATGAATGAAAATTTATAAATTTCATAAGTAATGTTAAAATGAAATGTAAAACTTTTATCTCACTAACTGATATTATCAGTAATTCTGATTAATTGTGATGAACAAAAAGTAATTTCAAGAATATTGTTAATACTTATCATGCATATTCCATCTGACATAAAACAACAACATTTTTTAAGTTATATAAAATATTTTATTAACTTTTATATAAATAATTATTAAAGTCATATTTCATTGCCAACTATATTATTTATCTATGTCCAATGTGTTAAATAATATGTGTATAGCATTATCAGACACTTAACCCTTTCAATATGGATATTATAGCACACCATCCGGGAACATATTTTTCAAAATTAAAAAAAATATTTTGGTCAAAAATTTACTAAATGTTTATTTTACATTGGATACAATTGGAAAACAATTAGAGAAATAGTATAGTTAGCAAAAGATTTGTAGTCTACACAGCATGGTATCTATCATAACAATGTCCATGATGAAGGCTTGGGTAGGGCATTTCGCATCCCACACAATGATATCTGGAAAGTATTTTATCGAAGGCCATCTCTCGAGCATTGCAAACATGTATTTTGTAGATTCTGCTTCCTGCCAGTGGGGAATAAGTTCAAGATGATGATGACAAGTGCCAGTTTCCGCTGTTTTTCTTTTGCGAGATGCAGTCAGATGTGTTTGCATCCTCTGTACTTCCAGAACACAAATATAAGATAGCTTGTTGAATGAACGCTTTCCATGTGACCTTTGTGTGTGTCTTCTCCTTGTATGTGACATATGCATTGTAAAGCAAATGCTGGACCCAATATATGGCCAACTTCTTGAACCATGCCTGGGACTTTCTTGAAGCTATGTTATATTTGAAAATGTAGTGTATTATGTGTGTAGATTATGAACTGATATTTTGACATCTTTTCTATTGGCTGATATTTTAACATTGTTTCTATTGGCTGAATAACCAATTATAGCTATCTATCAATTCAAATGTAGAATGAGAACTATATATAATACTCACATCTGTGGGTATACTTCCTCACCTGTTCGGGACATATAATACTGTACATTATTTAGTTTATACAGCTACGTATCTCTTAAGCACCCATATATACCATAGGTGCGTATCTCTTACATACCCATATTGAAAGTGTTAATATCCGAGTAAAATGGATGTAAAACAATAAATTTAGTATCAAAATGATCAGTATGAAAAACTAAGCAAAAAATGATAATATTAAAAGAAAATGTTTAAGTGAAAATAAACAATAATTATTATAGTGTCACTTATGGTAATGGAACCTCTCTACAACCCTCAATATCAAATATGCAACATTCAGCAAATGAAGCTTCACCTGTTTAAATAATCAGACATATGGTGTTTATTATATGTATTACAGTAAAAACTTACCTGAAAAGAGTATACAACATTGATGAGTAGCTGAATATGTTCAAAGTAGGCAAACTCATTAACATTTAAAAGATAATATAATATATTTTGAAAAACCTTTATGATCTATGTACATTTACAAAAGTATTTCTTGTGAAAGTAAAAATATTTTAGGAATGTTCAATTATGTTGATATTCAAATGAAACTGATAGGAAATTTAGGTCTTATGCCTGTTTTCAAATATATATATTTTAATTATGTTAGGTGTTTATACATTTATGATTATTATGTACAAAAGAGGGACTGATCCATTCCACCTTTGTCTTTCTATTCTCTTTTTTTCAAGCATTATTTGCTTCTGTAGCCTTTTAATAAAGTGATCAGTTGAAAATGACTGTCTGTAATATACCAATTAAAAAAATTAATATTATATGTAATCAACATGTCCGCAAACTGTCTGGACTGATTATGAATGCATCTCCACAAATGGTCAAACCATTTGTGGACATTTAAACTAAATTATGGACATGTCCAAAAATGGTCGGACAGTGGTGACCAATTGTGGACATGACAGTTTGTGGATATTGAAATCATTTAAATTATAAACTACAAATCATTGAACATTCCTATTTTTGTTCAAAACAGATCATTGTTTGCAAAAATTCAAATTTTATATTTTTCATGACATAAAATAACATATTATACTTTCTTATAACCTATTATATATGAAACAAAAGTATAATTTCTAATAAATTATAATCTTTAGCATCAACAAATCATTGTCAACAGCTTAAAACTCTTCTGACCAATCATGGAAATTCATTGTAAATTGTAGATGAAATGTAGTCATAGATCATATAAATTGAAATATAAATAGATTTATAATAGATTAAAACTGTGAAAAACTATAATATGTCATATTTCTTGGATAATCATATATTCATGTGGGTCACATGAAATAGTTCACATATTAATGGTCACAGCTTTGCCTGTCAACTATGTGCAATCATTATTTATTTACTTTTAATGTATCACAATTATCTATGAGATGAGGAATATCTATCTCAAGAACATGTCTATTAGTATACATTTATTTATATGGGTTAATGGCAATATAGCTAACCTTCTTGGCATAATGGCCTGTACAATAAATATATTTCTTGAATATATTTGTGTAGTTTAATTGACTTATTCATTAATTATAAAAGACATGTATATAAAATGTAACAATGTTTTAACAATAATATTCTAAAAGGTTTAAATATGTTTTAAATTTGAGAGTTTTAAAGATGTGCACATCCCTGTAAGATATCCTTAGCTATGGGATATTGTGTGATATTGGATAATATAGTTTGGTGCATACAGTACACTTATGTATATGATACCACCCTGTCTGTATGCTTTTCATCTTTGATCTTTTTTATTTGTTAATTTAGATGATTAAATATTATTTTAAAAATTCATCCTTCCAGTGTGCAAAATCTCCTTCCACAAAATATCCTGCATGTGCAATGTCCATAGAAAAAGACATGGGATAATCTACCAAGTAAACCTACCCTGGACATTACTGAAAACAAAATTCTGATATATTCTGGATTATCTTATTATGTCTAATCAGATTAAACCTTCCTCTTTCATTTAACTTGATAACAGATTTGCATACAATTCTTGTTAGGTCCACCAAATACAAATTTGTTTAGACTTTCTTATTACTTTTTTTTATTATTATTCATCCTATGTTACACAGCATATTCTATTCATTTGATTTTAATCAGGATGCATAAGTGTACATAATGACTGCTAAAATCTAAGTTCATTTGTTTTCAATAACATGACTATAAAAAATAATTTGGTTGCACAATACAATTCACAAAGACATTAAACATATTTAGTTAGGATAGTGCCTAGGGATATTGGCATACTTTATGTATTCCCGCAGATTTATAGGCTATGCTAACTGCATAGCCATGACACCCCTACTGACTTCTTGTTGCAAAATATTTTTCAGGCTTTTTTCTGGAAGTCCAATCCCATGTCTGATTTATTAAACAGAAAATGTTAGATACATGTTGTGCCCCATGTACAGTAAGAAAGTAGGGGTGGAGACTTTATTCAGGCACTGTAAAAGAATGGGGTACAATGATAGCGTTTTCCAAATTTTAAAATTAATCTGTTTTTTGAAAAGTATGTTATAGACAAAATAAGCAAAGTAGGTTTCTGACTGTTCACAACTGACCAATGACAATTCAATGTAAAATCCGAAATCAATCAATAATGACCTGGATTTATGGTAACTATATAGGTTATATTTGTCAGATTGAAAATAAATATGCCACAGTTACTACTTATAAATACACATATAAATAATTCAATAGCCTGCCATAGCATTTATTACAAACAGACTGTCTGTCAGTTAGCAGAATGAAGTCAGTATTATTACATATTTAATATTGTGGAATTTATATTTTATTTACTAGACAGGTACTGGTAACAAAAGGCCCCTTACATTTTTATAAGATCATACAAACACATTTCGACCCCTTCCCTCTGAATGCACATGTACACTTTTCATTTATCTCCCACATCCCCCCTTGTCTGCATATATACTTTATGAATGGTCCCATAGTGAAAAATTTTTATTCATAACATGAAACTTTTTGTTGTCAGTTTCTTAGTAAAAAAGGTTTGATATTTTCTATCTAATTATCCACTCAATAAAATTTTGAGAATAGCAAACATTTTATAAAATTTACCATGAAATTAACTTTATCTGAAATCTTTTGTCACAGCAAATATGTTTACATTATTATTAGGGCTCCCAATATCCTGACAACCCTTGAATTTTATACTATACTATTTTTTATTTTTTTTATGTCAATTTTTGTAAATCTAAATCTTGTACAATAATATATTAGACCAGTTCATTCAAAAATTCTTTTGATATTATTAACAATATTATGATATACATATGTATTAAAACAATGTATAATTGACCCTTAAATTCAAATTCTGAAAAGTATATTCTTATATATACAAGAGTTGAAGCATTTTGAATGCATTTAATATATTTTAAAATTTTGAAACTCAGACACAAGTTTGGTTAATGGAGTCTAACTTTTTATGTAATATGTCTCTTGTATAAAGATTAGATGGAATTCACTCTGTATAAGGATATCTATTTAAAATGAAAATGGTACATCTAAAATTAAAGACCAACTTCAAGGGAAAATTGCTAATTAGAGATTAAACTAACAGTAAAAGAATATCTCAGTGTTTTTTGTATCTTAAGATTAATTAATTTGTAGTCCAAAGCAGTTGACAAAACTTTCATTTGGAGAACTTCAGTTAGAAAATTTAAAAAAAATAACCACAATAATTACATTCTAATGATTTCAATCATCGATCCGAATTCTGCATTTGGAATAAAAAGTCATTATTGAAAATCATTAATTATTGAATGTCATAGGTTTATTGCTCCATAGAATATTTGGACAATCACTTCATATTAAACTTGTAAAGCTTGAAAAACTTTATTGTAATGTAATTTATTGTGAGACTTAAGGCCCACCCTGTATAAAATCCATGCTATTCAAAACAATTCAGATTTTAATCAATTAGTCATTCATGTGTATTTATTATCTTCTTTTATGATGGTTACAATTCATATTATTTTAAATATAAGACAATTAGTATAACATAACATTAAATATATAGATACTTTTTATTAAAAGTAAATAAATAAAATATTTAACTCTTCAAATATATTTTTTACATTTAAAATATTTCCATAAATTTTAATCATTTCCAATTTTTGTATAGTTACTCATTTATTATGAATCTCCACACAACCCAAACAATTTTATATTTTTATTTAATTATATTATTTTAAATATCTTTAAAATTAATATGAATAAATATTTATTATAAAAGTTAAATTACCATTTTATAAATAATGTAAATGATTTGTTATCCAAAATATAATTTCACGTCTCTAATTATCAGAATGAATGCTTTTCAATTATATAAGGTTGTATCAAATATTGGCAACAACTTATAAGTAACATTATTTATCTTATTCTACCTTTAAAAATATAATTCTTCTGAAGCAGTAAGTCTTAACAATAACATTTTACAACTCTCAAAGATCACTCTCAGTTGTATCCTTTGTTAAATTTAATTCAAATACTATTTATTTAAAATCTAAAAGAAAGGCAATATTTATGTGTTCATAATTCAAGTTAAAGATGTGGGCTGCATCATACAACAAAACCAACATCGAAGAGGCCAACAAACATTTGCAAGCCCTAATGGACCGGGTTACCGAACTTCAGTCAACAGTTGAACAACAGGCTGATGCGCTTGTTGAAAAAGACCGACAAATGCAGGTTATCGTCCAGGTAACGACCTTGAGTTGGTATACTTCCTTGTGCCTTCTGTCTTCCTCATGAGTTCCTCTCTCTACAGGAAGTGGCACAGAAGTCTCAGTCATCGATCGCTGTGTTAGAGGAACAGCTAGGAAAGAGTGATCACAAAGCGAGACGCCTGGAATCACTCCTCGAGGAGAAAGAGACTGAGGTGGTTGCTCTCAGACAGAAGTGTAGAATGCTCGACGAATTAGTGAAGTACAAATCTGCTCTGGCTAAACTCACAATCTCGTTGGAACAAGCGGAGTCCTTCAACAACTATGCTATCAACAGGGCCACGTACCAGCAGGGTGACTCATCGTCCTCACGACTGACCAATGGGGGTGGAGCAACTTTGGCTGAGAGGGCAGGGAGATCGGTTCAACCTCGTGACGATCTCAGACCCACAGATCAGGAGTTGTATCTTTAAGACAGGAGGACTTTGTTTTTATTCAATTCTTTTTTATCAAATAATATTCGTTTTTAATAAGGAACACAATATGTTCAACATTAAGAACAGGCTCGATAAATGATTCTTTGAAAATCTGTCTAAGGAATATTTACAGTGAATAAAGGGATTTGGTTATTAATATTTTCAATTTTTAGGCACCATTTATCCTCGCACGCAATTCTATCGACCCAATTGTAATTGTTTTCCGGTAATAACTTAAGCTACAAAACTGTTACATAATTGTTTCTAGTTACCTATCATCCCCTTAGCACAATTTATTTATCTTTATAACCTAAATTTTTATCAAATGGTGACAATTCCAATTTCTAGTGTATATATGCATCTCATGTTTGTCTGTATAGAATCTCTGTTTTACGTGTTTTAAGATTAGTTACATGTAATCTTCCAAAAGTCAACTGTGAATGCAATTTTATGTGCATAAATAACGAGTAAAGAATCTGCTTTTTATTTTATTTATCTTTTAAGTATTATTTATCTTTTCCATATTTTAATTTTGGTATGCGGTTTCTTCATCATTTGTCATTTGTTAATTGTAATCTTTTTTGTTTTCTATAATTCCTTCTCATGTAAGCAAGTTCAGTTGGTGCCTTCCCCCAAAAGCACATTGCAGCATAATTATAATTGTCTCTCTCTCTCTCTCTTTCTATATATATATTCATGCAATAACCTGTTCCTGACAGTTGAACTATATACCTACATTCTTGGTGATAAAATAAACTATATTTCATACTCATTCTGACTATTCGGCGTATATTTCACGGGTTTTAATACTTTTATGCTGCAAACTGAAAACATGAAACAAAGATTGTACGACCAACTCAGTCACAATCATTGGAAAAATAATTACAAAATAAGTTTGTACCGAAACTAATATTTTATTCATAGATCTAATAAAATTTTTAATAAAATCACTTAGTAGTATTCGTATTTTTCACAGTGACAAATCCATCAATGATAACTAAAGAATTTTCTAATAATCGTGGTATTTTCTAGTACTAGTATTATTAATACTATATTAAGTGATCATTTCTCACTCTCTGTAAACTTTATTTTGAGCACATCATAGATTTAAAACAATATATAAAATATTTATTGAGCTTGGAGGAATCAACATATGTTCATTGGGCGACAGATATGAAAGGATAAAATTATAAAGAAATTAAATATTCCAGATTTGGGAAATTTTCTGCTTATGTCTTGACATCTTTCTTTTATTTTAATTTCAGAAAAATTTGCTAATTTTTATTTGAATTTAGGGGTGCATGTCCAACTGAATGGTTTATTTTTTTCCAAGGTGAAATTATCTGTGAATGTTTGCAATACAATATACTATAATATGTATGAAAATAAATTATTAGAATATTAAAAATTAAATACCTATGTACTTACCTATATAATCGTATTTTCGAAATTAATTATTCTTAATAATCAAATTACTTAAAAAGTTTCTCTGTAGCAGAATGACTATAATTTTCAATTAAAATTTGGCAGTATACTATAAATAGATACTTTATTGTGATATTAAATTAAGATGTAATAATTATTTAAGGATATTTCAATATCTAAACTTTGAATTAAGATTTTTTCAAATTGCTCTATTTAGATCAGTTAAAAGATTTTAAAGATTATTGTATGTACATTCATAATTTTGATTTTAGTTAAGTTTTTGAACTTCTCCGTTTTCGAAAATTCTTCAAGAAATTGTAGGAATTAAAAAGTAGATAAAGTTTACTTTTAATTCAGCTCAATATTATTCAATTGATTTAAAATCATACTTTAAATTAATCAATATTATTCAATAATATTTTTCTTATATATTTTTAAGCAAAGTCTGATTGTTATTCGACATTTGGGATTCCTTCTAGGGTAAGGGAGCTAGAGACCGTCGTGGACTAGAGACCGTCATCTTAAAATATAGACTAAATAAATACGCATTTCA